>CM038220.1:0-297887 GCA_021442155.1 Cymbidium sinense | reverse complement strand
ATATTTCTAAAGCTTTTGATAACATATCTTGGGATTTCCTTTTAAATAACCTTCATTTATTAGGTTTCTCTAATAATTTCATTAACCCTATTAAAAACTATATTACTTATGCCTGGTTTTCTATTCTTCTTAATGGTGAAGCTTTAGGCTTCTTTCCTTCTTCTCATGGATTGAGACAAGGAGATCCTTTGTTCCCTTCTTTATTTATTATTACTGTGGAATACCTTTCTAGGAATTTAAATGATTTATTCAATAATAATCCTAGAATGTACTTTAGGACTCTTTGTGGTATCCCTGTTTCTCATCTTAGCTTTGCTGATGATTTCATTATCTTTTGTAATGATTCTTTTCATCATATCAAAATACTTAAGAAAATTTTAAATTATTTTGTTAGAGAAAGTGGTCTTTCTATTAATGAAAGCAAGAGCTATTTTATTACCTCCTCAAAATTTTCTAATAATAAAATTAATCGTATCTTAAGAATCACTAACTTTAAACACCAACAACTCCCTATTAAATATATGGCTGATCCTTCTCTCAATGGTAAAAAAAATCCCATCTTTTCAACGAGCTTATCCAAAAATTTCTAATAAAATTTTGGTGTGGGAATTTCACTTACTTTCTTTTGGCGGAAGGCTTACTTTACTTAAGAGTACTCTTAATTCAATTCCTTTATATCTTATTCAAGCCATTATCCCTACTAATTCTATCTTAAATTGAATTGATCGTCACCTTAATAAACTTTTTTGGGGCTCTAATAATTCAGTTAAAAGGATGCATTGGACTTCTTGGCATAAATGTTTGGTCCTTTGGGTGAAGGTGGACTTGGTTGCAAACCTATTCGTATTACTACTTCTCCCATAAACTCTAGTGGAATTTTAGAAAAAGATAGCCTGCTAATTTTATGATAGCTAAATCTGCCGGTAAGCACCCTCTAATATGTACTTATAAGTTGGTGACTCCCCGATTTGGAAAATGCTTTGCTCCATTAAATGGGAGGCTGAATCCTTGATATCTTGGGGTATAAATTCGGGATCTTTCTTTTGGCAAGACAACTGGATTGGTGATGGTTCTATTGATTCTTTTTTATCTACCCATTCTACTATTGCTACTAAAGTTAACCCCTTTTGGCTTAATAACAAGTGGAATGATAGTAAACTTAATGAATTTATTCTTATCTCTCTTTTTGATGAATTTAGTGATATTCCTATCCTTTCCAACAAGCCTAATCAAATTCTTTTTAAGCCTTCTTATAATTGTGATTTTATTCTTAAGGAGGATTCAAATTATATTAGACACGCTCCTATTTCTTCTAATGTATTTATTAAACATTGGAATAATATCATCCCTATCTCTTATTCTATCCTTACTTGAAGAATTCTAAAGAACTTCATTCCTATTGATTCCTTGCTTTAGGATAAAGGATTTCATTTGCCTTCTAAATATTATTGTTGTTTTCATATCAAAATGTTAATCATGTTTTATCAATGGTGATATTGCCTCCAAATTATGGGTTTAGTATGATCTTTTTAATACTAACCATTTCCATGGCTTTCTTTCTTTATATCAACTTCTTGAAGCCTATTTCCACAAAACTGAAAGGTCATATCAAAGATTTAATTTCCATTACCCTTATTTGGTTCATATGGATGGATAGAAATGATGCTAAATATCATGGTATTCCTATGAATCATAAAAGGATTATTGCTAGAACCAAAGAAAAAAATTCATGCATTATTTAATGCTAATTTAATTAGTAACACACATTTTGGGGGTTAAAAATTTGTGGCCAAAAAATTGGGTCTTTACCTACCTGAGATCACCTTCTATAAAGAAGATAAGATTATATATTGGATAAAACCACATAATAATATTATTAAAATTAATACTGATGGCTCCGTCTCCCATAATACATTTGGTTGTGGTGGTATTTTTAGGGATTTTGAAGGTAATGTCATTTGTGCTTTTGCTTATCCTCTTAAAGCTTATTTTGTTATCTATGCTGAATTAATGATTGTAAATAAAGCTATTGACATTTATTTGCAAAAAAGGTTTCTTCAATATTTGGATTGAAGTTGATGCTCTTTTACTCATTGACATGCTGAATTCCACTAAGATGGGGAATGATGATTTATCCTATCTTCTTAATCATAGTAGAACACTCCTCTCTCAAGTATGCTTTAAAATTTCTCACATTTGGCATGAAGGAAATTCTGTGTATTTTTTTTTGGCTAATCTAGGTGCTAAACTAAATGATCTCACTCTTATGATCATCTTAATTTACCTAGACAATTGAGAGGCTTGGTTAATGATAACACAATTACCTTATCTCAAAAATTAATTTTGCTTTGTATTTTTAATTTTATATGTTTTCTCTGTGCATTTTCATTTTGTTGCATTCTCTAGGGGTTCACTCTCTTGTCTGTTTGTGCTATAATATTTGGGATAGCTCTTTGAGGCTGTTGGCTTGCTCATTTTGTTGGAGAGGTGTTCTCATTAACTATTTTATTTAGGGATCCAATGTAGTTTCTTCAAGTGCTTCCTTTAACATGTGGTGGCCTCCTTTTAGGTTATGCCTTCACCTACTTTTGGCTTTTCCCTTTTCTTAATTTGTATTGATTTTGCATCTGGTTTTGGCTAGCTATTTCCTTACTTAGGAAGGTTTTTTTGGTAATATTTTTAGGCTTGGTGGGTGCTGTTGCTTGCTACTACCCTCTACCTAGCTGTCTTGGGTGGCTATTATTTGATGGTTGCTATTGATCTTTTCACTCTCGAGTTTGTGCTAGGCCTTTTGGTGGTTTTTGTCTCCTCAGCCTTTTTAGGCTTGGTGGCTCTTGCTTATTGGTTTCTCCCTTTACCTTGTGGTTGGAAGGGTGCTAATTTGTGGTCATTAGTAATCTATTTTCTCTTTGGTACTGGTTTTGTTTATCCCTCAAGTTTGGAAGAGGCCTTTGCCTATTTTTCTTTCCACTCTGGTTGGCTATTGGTGGTTGGGTGGTCCTCCCAGGCTGTGGCTTTTTGTCTAGTTGGGTGATTACAATTTGTTTCATGGTTATTTTGGTGGCTTTTATTGGTTTCTCACTATGCCTATCTTTCCCTATGTTGGGATTGCCTCCCCTTTGGACTGACTGCTTCCTTATTAAAGTTGGCTCATTTACTGCTTTGTTCATTAGCTGGGTGGCTTTATGGTGTTTATTTGGTTGGTTGTTGGTTAGTTTTTTTTAGGTTTCTCTCTGAGCTATTGTTGGTTAGTACGATTGTCATTTTGGTGGTTTTTCTTTGTTTTGGTTTTGGCCTTATGGTGGTTGTTTGTTGGTTACTGATTTTGGTTGTTTGCTCAGTTGGGTGGCTGCTATTTTTACCTTGAGTGTTGTTGGCTTGGTATGTTATTTTGGCTGAGGATTTGGATTACTTTTTGTTTCTCTAGCTCACTTTGTTTCCTGTGTCTTGCCTCTTGGTTGGTAGAGTGGGCTTGGCTATTTTCCCTGCTACTCTTAGTGGTGATTTTCTGGTGTTTTCTAGATGGCCCTTTGGTCTCCTCATGGGTTCTTTTTCCTCTCTCTGGTGCTACTGCTTTTCTGTGGTTGTCTTTCTATCTCTGATGGAGGTATTTTAACTGCATTTTTATTTCTTGCTTCTACTGTCTGGGTTAGACTGGTGGTTGCTATTAGTGTTAGCCTTGTTCTCTAATCTGGTTTGGAATTGCTAGTTTCTTGGTGCTAGTTGTAGGTTGTTGTTTTGGTTTGGGTGGCTATCTGGACACTAGTGGGTCTGGTTCCTATCCATGGTGGCTTTGCTTTCAGGGTAAAATCTTGGCAGCTGCTCTTTTATTTCTATTGTGGTGGTTTTGTTGATCCTACTTCCTTTTGGGCTTGGTGGCCTTTAGTCGACTGAGTGATTTGTGGGCCAGATATTTCTGTTGCTTGGGCAGCAGGTACTAGAGAATTGTTGACTTTTACTCTTTGACAGATTTCCTTTATCGAGGTAAGTAGGCAATGATGAGATGATTTCTATTATCTTTTGGTAGCTGATATGTGATTGTAACCCTTCTTTTGAAGTCCGGATGCTCACATTTGTTGTCACTTAAGATGAAGGCTTAATGAGCAGCCTTATTTGAAATTTTCTCTTAAACTGCTCTTTATTATGTGCTTAAGGTTGATTTTCTCTAACTCTGCTAATTACATCTTCTAGTTGCTGTGATTCTTTTACATGTTCTTAAAATTTTGGATCCTGAATTTGGATTGTGCAACTCTCAAAAGACTGATTCTAGTAGTGGGTTTTTGATCCTCTATTTATGCTTAGTTATTTTTTGGTCTTTTATTTCTTTTGCTTTTTAGATAGGATTTTTTCTATAGTGAATGTAGCTCTTTGAGTAATTAAGAAAATTTTCCTCATGGGTTTTACCTAAACTTAAACCTAAAATAAACTAAACTTAAACCTAAACCAAATCTAAATAAAATAAAATAAACTGAAAATAAACCTAAAACTAAACTAAAAAATAAAACCAAAAAATAAACCTAAAATAAAATCCTATAACCTAAACCTAAAAAAATAAAATAAAATCCTAAACCTAAGCCTAAAAAATAAATTAAAAATAAAACTCAACTAAAAAATAAATCTAAACCTAAACCAAAAAAAATAAAGTAAAATAAAACCTAAACTAAAATAAAAATCTAAACTAAATAAAAATAAAAAAATAAACCTACAAAAAATAAAAAATAAAGTAAACTAAAATAAATAATAAATAAATTAAATATACTAAATACCTAAACCTATTGGTTTACTTAATTAAAAAATAAACCTTAAACCCTGAATCCTAAACACTAAACCCTAATCCCTAAACCCCTAAACCCTATAAAACCCTAAACCTTAAACCCTAAACCCTAACCCTAAACTTTAAACCCTAAAAGCATAAACCCTAAAACCCTAAACCTTATACCCTAAACCCTAAACCCAAAACCCTAACCCTAAACCATAAACACTAAACCCCAAACCCTAAACCTAAACCTAAAGTAACTAAATAAATTAAAAAAATAAACCTAAACCCTAAAACCTAATAAACTTAAACCTAAACCCTAAGAATGGGCAGAACCTTGAAGGTAAGAACATCACCGTCAACCACGTTCAGTCTATATCTGGCGGTGGAGGCAAAGGCCGAGGCGGTGGTTATAATAGTGGTGGTGGGGAATCTGGAGGTGCTTGTGGATATGGAGGTGGTGGTCAGAGAAATGGTGTTTATGGAGGCGGGAGGAGCGATGAAAGTTACACCGTGGTGGTGGCGGAGGGAGAGATCAGGGATATGATGGTGGATCCCACTACTCACGAGGCCAGGGTGGTTCTGATGGGAACTGGAGAAACTGAAGAATGGTTGATCCGATCTGTTGCTTATGAAACTATGTCTTTACAGAAGAGACAGTTCTAGTAATCTGGGGTCTTTGATTTGATCTATGAATGCTCATTTTTTATCTATGTCAGCACCTATTTCTTAGAAAACTTAGTGTGTTACTTGGTTGATGAAACCAAAAAATCAAATATTAAATCTAAATTTGTTCTATGTTAAAAAAATAGAAATTAAAAACCCTAAACCCTAAACTAAAACCTAAACCATAAAACTAGAATCTAAACCTGACAAGTTGCTAGAGCTTTTTGCTGTGCTGGCTGAACCTTTGTTGATCCCTTTGGATTGGACTTTTTGGTTTCTACTGGTTCTTTTGGTGATTTGCACTCGCATTTCTGCTTTCCTTGATGGTTTCATCGAGCTATTTAGTCATTTATGGTGCTCACCCTAGTTTGGCTTGGTGATTGCTTATTATTGGAACTTTGGCTTGAGGTCTCCTATCTTGGTTTTGTTGGTTATTTCTCTATTAATTAGCATTGGTTTGGTGCTTGTTGATGGCTAGTTCTAGTTTTCCATTGTTTGGAGCTTGGATGGGTATCTGGTTAATGGCTGTTATTGGTGTTCTGACTTTGTTCTAACCTCTCTTTGGGTTATTGTGATTAGCCTATTGTGGTTTTTATTTGGTGGTTTGGATGCTAGCTAGTTGCTAGTCTGTTGCTTTTTATTTAATGGTGCTGGATCTAAAACTCTATGGACAGCTAGCCTTAGATGTTTGCTTATATTAGGTATGTTGGCTACGATGGCTTTGATGTTACTCATTCTTCTCTCTCGATAGCATTACATATGATTGTAACACTTATTTATGAAGTTTGGATGCTCATATTTATTATTGCCCCTTGAGATGATCCTAACTGAGCCTGAGCCTTCTCTTTATAAGCTCTCTCCTTTTTCTCACTTTATCCTTATCCTTTTAACTATGACTTTTGCCTTTGTAGTGTTTGCGATTTATTTTGCGTTGGAATTTCTGAGGGAATGGTTGCTCGATCAACCCAAGTGATGTTGTTGGATCTTGCTTATCTTACTTTCTCAAAGGAATCATGAATTGTTGTCGACTCATCCTTTATTATTTTCGGATCTATTTTAGTCTTACTTTTTTTTTTCTCTTATGCTTTTTGTATGTATTTGCTCTTTTCTTTTCTTTTCTTTTTCTAATGTACTTAGATGGGGTTTAGCTCCCTAGGTTTCTTGTAGCTCTGAGAGGAGTAGAATTTTAGAGCTTTACCTCTTTTAAGGATATTGTATCTTTTCCTTTTATGGTAATCAAATTCTAACTTTCCCAAAAAAAAATCCTAATCCTTAAACCCTAAATAACCCTAAACCCTAAAACCCTAAACCCTAAACCCTAAACTTTAAACCCAAACCCTAAACCCTAAACAATAAACCCTAAACCCTAAACCCTAAACCCAAACCTAAAACCCTAAACAATAAACTAAACCCTAAACCATAAACTAAAACCCTAAACCCTAAACCCTAAACTAACCCTAAACCTAAAGCTTAAAGATTAAACCCCTAAACTAAACAAACCTAAACCCTAAACCCTAAAAAACCCAAACCCTAAACCCTAAACCCTAAACCTTAAACTAAGCCTAAAGTAAGTAAATAAATTAAAAAATAAACCCAAACCTTAAAACCTAATAAACCTAAACCTAAACTTAAACCTTTAGAATGGCCAGAACCTTGACGTTAGGAACATCACCATCATCTAGGCTTAGTCTAGATCTGGCGGTAGAGGCGACGGCAGAGGCGATGATTATCATAGTGGTGATGGGGGATCTCGAGGGTGTGATATGGAGGTGGTGGTCTGAGCGATGGTTATAGAGGGGAGAGGAAGGAGGTTATAGCTGTGGTGGTGGTGGAGGGAGAGATCGAGGATATGATGGTAGATCCCGCTACTCAAGAGGTCAGGGTGGTTCTGATGGGAACTAGAGAAACTGAAGAATGGCTGATCCGATCTACTACTTATGGAAATGTGTCTTCTAGGACGTTCTAGTTATCTAGGGTTTTATTTTTCTTGCGTGCATTTTTATCCATGTCATCGCTTGTGTCTTAGAAAACTTGTTATGTTACTTGGTTGATGAAATCAAAAATAAGAAATATTGAATATAAATTTGTTCTCTATTAACCAAAACCAAAATTCGTAAACCCTAAACTAAAACCTGAACCCTAAACCCTAAACCCTAAAACCCAAAACCCTAAACCCAAAACCCTAAACCCTAAACCCTAAATCCTAAAACCCTAAACCCTAAACCCTAATCCTTAAACCCTAAAACCTAACCCTAAACCCTAAACCCAAAACCCCAAACTCGAAACCCTAAACCCTAAATTGTAAACCCTAAAAACTTAAAAACCTAAACCTAAACTAACTAAAACCTAAAAATAAAATAAATAAATAAACCTAAATCTAAATAAAATAAAACTTAAACTAAAACCTAAACCTAAAAATAAAATAAAATAAAAAAATAAAAATTAAACTATAATAAAATAATTAAAAACCTAAACTATCCTAAATAAAATAAAATAAACATGAATAAAACTAAATAAAATAAAAACTAAACGTAAAATAAAATAATAAAATAAAGATAAAATAAAATAAAATAAAACCTAAACCTAAAAAAATAAACCTTAAAATAAAACCTAAACCTTAAACAAAAAAAAACAAAGGCAAAAATAAAAATAAATAAATAAAATAAAATAAACCTAAGTCTAAGCTAAAATAAACTAAACTAAAAAAAATAAAACCTAAAGCTAAACCTATACTAAATAAAACAAAATAAACTAAAAATAAATCTAAAACAAAGATAAAGAATAAAACCTAAAAATAAACCTAAAATAAAAGCCTAAACCAAAAAAATTAAAATAAAAACCTAAACTTAAACCTAAAAATAAAAACCTAAACCTAAAAAATAAAATAAAAATAAAACTCAACTAAAAAATAAACCTAAACCTAAACCTAAACTTAAAAATAAACAAAAAATAAAACATAAACTAAAATAAATAAACTAAACTAAATAAAATAAAAATAAACCTAAATAAAATTACAAAATAAAATAAACTAAAATAATTAAAAATAAGCTAAATAAACCTAAACCTACTGATTTACTTAATTTTTTTAAAAAAAAAGCCATAAACCCTAAATCCTAAATCCTAAACTCACAACCTTAAACCCTAAACCCTAAAAAATCTTAAACCCTAAACCCTAAACCCTATCCCTAAACCCTAAACCCTAAAAGCCTAAAAATAAACCCTAAACCCTAAACCCTAAACCCTAAACCTAACCCTAAACCCTAAACCCAAAACCCCAAACCATAAACTTGAACCTAAAGTAACTAAATAAATTTAAAAGTAAACCTAAATCGTAAAACCTAATAAATCTAAACCTAAACCTAAACCTTAAGAATGGTACCTCATTCTGATGGAGGTCGGGATTGTTCTTAGTTGGTACTGCTGAGCTTTGGTTGAATTCTTATTTTGGTGGCTCTCTCCTTGTATTGGTCTCTTGTTGTGTTAGTTTTATGATGGCCAAGTGATTGGCAGGCTTCAGAGCTAGCTTTCTTGACTTTTTCCCTAACCTCTTTTATTGGAGCTGCCATGGGCTTTGTTCCTTCCTAGTGAAGTTACTATGTGGTGTTGTTTGTCAAGTTTTATTCCCCTTTTGGTGATTTTTGAAGTTTTTTTGGTGCTCTAGATGGCCCATGGTTTGTCATTTCTTTCTATTCGGGATGAACCTATATGTGGCTTTGTTGTTGGCTTTGTTGATGTTTCCTATTTCCTGCTAGATGGTTGTCTGGGTTGCCTTGATGGCTAGTTGACTCGATGTTGGTTGGTGGATCTGAATTTTTTCTTTACCTTTGGTCTTTGTTTGTTTTGGGTGCTTTGATGGTGGTTGTTTCTTGGCTACTATCTTGTTTGGTTGGTTGCTTTGCTCTTTGGATGATTTCTAGTTAGTTATATTTAACTGATGATGAATCGAACATGGCTATCTTTGGTCGGTAATTATTTGGTTTTAATCGAGGTAAGTCACATATGATGGCTGATGTTTCCATTTTATCCTTTATCGGTAAGACCATATGTAAATTGTAACCCTTCTTCAAGTTTGGAAGCTCACATATCCTATTGCCCCTTAAGATGAATGTGACTGCCTCGAGCCTTATCTAAGATTTTATCATTTTGATCCTTTGTGTACTTAGCTTAACCTTAATTCTAGACGATATCTCTATCTTAAGTTCTTTAGTTTTTTTTGTGTGTTTTGGTCAGAGGTGGTTTGTGCATCTCTAGACATTTCTGGATATAGATAGCTTTGCCCTTCTTGAATTTTGTGTTTCTTTCTTAATTTTGTCTTTTCTTTCTTTTGCATTGTAATTTATCTCTTGAGCGATTTTTAGAGATTCATCTCCTTTAAGGACCTTGTATCCCTTTCTTTTCAGCAATAAAATTCTCCCACTTTTGATTTTTTAAAAAAAAAACCCTAAGAATGGGCATAACCTTGATGACAGGAACATCGTCGTCAACCAGCTCCTTGATCTTACTGGAGTGAGGCGATCGCATCAATGGTAGTGGGGGATTTGGAGGTGCTTGTTGATATGGAGGTGGTGGTCAGAGCAGTGGTGGTTATGGATGTGTGAGGAGCGATGAAGGTTACAGTCATGGTGGTGGCGGAGGGAGAGATCGAGGATATGATGGTGGATCCTACTACTTGAGAGGCCAGGGTGATTTTGATGGGAACAAGAGAAACTGAAAATGGTCGATCCGATCGCTTATGGAATGTTCTAAGAAAGATAGTTCTAGTTATCAGTGGTTTTGATTTGTTCTGCTCTGCTATTTCTTATCTATGTCATCGCTTTTCTCCTAGAAAACTTGGTGTGTTACTTGGTTGATGAATTTGAAAAAAAGAAATGTTGAATATGAATTTAGTGTCTATTAAAAAAAATAACCAAAAACAAAACCTGAACCCTATAACCTAAACCTAAATCCTAAACCCTAAACCCTAAACCCTAAACCCTAAATCCCTAAACCCTAAACCCTAAACCCCTAAAACCTAAACCCTAAAACCAAAACCTAAACCCTAAAAAACCTAAACCTAAACCTAAACCTAAACCCTAAACCCTACTAAAACCTAAACCCTAAACCTAAAACCTAAACCTAAACCTTAAATAAACCTTAAAACCTAAAAAACCCTAAATGCTAAACCCTAAATGCTAAACCTCAAACCCTAAACCCAAATCCCTAAACCTAAAACCTAAATAAATAATAAAATAAAATAAACCTAAACCTAAACTAAACTAAACTAAATTGGTAATAAAAAATAAACTAAAATAAAATAAATAAATACCTAAACTACATAAAAATAAATAAAATAAAACTAAAAATAATAAACCTAAATAAAATAAAAACTAAACCTAAAATAAAAATAAAATAATAAAATAAAATAAAATAAAATAAAAATAAAATAAAAATCTAAACCTAAAAAATAAACCTAAAAATAAATAAAAAATAAAACTTAAACCTAAAATAAATAAAAAATAAACAATATAAAATAAACTTAAACCTAAACTAAAATAAACTAAACTAAAATAAGTTAAACCTAAACTTAAACCTAAAATAAACTAAACCTAAACCTAAACCTAAACCTAAGGCTGAACTAAAAATTGAAACAAAAACCTAAAACCTACAGCAAAAAAAATAAAATAAAAATCTAAACCTAAACCTAAACCTAAAAAATAAAATAAAGATAAAACTAAACTAAAAAATAAACCTAAATCTAAACTAAAACCTAAAAAATAAACTAAAATAAAAAACTTGAACTAAAATAACTAAACTAAATAAAAATAAAAAATAAAATAAACTAAATAAGCCTAAACCTACCAGTTTACTTAATTTTTAAATAAAAAAACCCTAAACCATAACCTTAAACCCCAAACCCTAAACCTAAACCTAAAGTAACTAATTAAATTAATAAAGAACCCGAAACCCTAAAACCTAACAAACCCAAAGCTAAACCTAACCCAAACCCTAAGAATGGGCAGAACCTTGACGGTAGGAACATCACCATCAATCAGACTCATTTTTTTTCTATGTTGTCACTTGTGTCTTAGAAAACTTGGTGTGTTACTTGGATGATGAAAAGAAAAAGAAGAAATGTTGAATATGAATTTGTTCTCTTTTAAAATAAAATAAACTAAAAACCAAAAATCGTAAACCCTAAACAAAAACTTGAACCTTAAACCTAAACCCTAAACCATAAACCCTAAACCCTAAACCTTAAACCCTAAATTATAAAACCCTAAACCTAAACCATAAACTCTAACCTAACCCTAAACCATAAAAAGCTAAAAACCTAAACCTAAACTAAATAAAACCTATTTTTAAAATAAATAAAAAAACTAAAACAAAAATAAATTAAAAAAATTAAAAAAAATTAAAACCTAAATTAAAACCTAAACCTAAATCTAAAAAGAATATAAAATAAAAAATAAAAACAAAACTAAAACAAAATAAATAAAAACCTAAACTAAACTAAAAAAAGGAAATACCTAAATAAAATAAAAAACTATCTAAAATAAAAATAAAATAAACTTAAAATAAAATAAAGTAAAAACTAAATAAAAAATTAAAACTAAAAAATAAACCTAAAAATTAATAAAAAATAAAACCTAAACCCTAAACCCTAAACTAAAAAAATATAAACCTAAAATAAAAATAAAACAAACCAAAACTAAAACTAAAATAAATAAAACTAAAATAAATAAAACCTAAACCTAAACTGAAAAATAAAACCTAAAAATAAAACAAAAATAAAAACCTAAAACCTCAACTTAAAAAAATAAAATAAAAACTTAAACCTAAACCAAAAAAAAATTAAAAACCAAAACCTAAAAAATAAAATAAATAAACTAAACTAAAAAATAATAAACCTAAAATAAAATTAAAATAATAAAATAAATAAATAAATAAAAAATAAATTTAATAAAATAAATAATAATAATAAAATAAACCTTAAACCTAAACCCTAAGCCTAAACCCTAAACCCTAAACCTAAACCATAAACCTAAAACCCAACCAAACCCTAATAAACCACTAAATTTAAACCCTAAAACCCTAATCCTAAACCCTAAACCTAAACCCTAAACCTAAACCCTAAACACTAAACATAAACCCTAAACTAACCTTAAACCCTAAGCCCTAAACCTAAAACCCTAAAGCCTAAACACTAAAGCCTAAACCTTAAACCCTAATCCATAATCCCTAAACCCTAACACTAAACCCTAAACCCAAAAACCCTAAACCCTAAACCCTAAACCCTAAACCATAATCCTTAAACCCTAACCCTAAACCATAAAACATAAACCATAAATGCTAAACCTTAACCTAAAGAAACTAAATAAATAAAAAATAAACCTAAACCATAAAACCTAATAAACCTAAACCTAAACCTAAACCTAAACCCTAATAATGTAACCTGACCGCAGAACATCAATGCCAACTAGGCTCAATCTAACTGGGCAAAGGCAGAGGTGGTTATCGCTGTGGTGGTGGATCTGAGGAGATGGATATGGAGGTGGTCGAGCAATGGTGGGCGGAGGTGGGAGGAGCTAATGAGGTTACAACCATGGTGCAGAGGGATAGATTGAGGATATGATGATGATCCAAATCAAAGAGGTGGTGGTTCTAATGAGAATTAGAACCCAAGAATGGTCCGGATTTGTACTTTATGGAACTATGTCTTTATAGTGAGATAGTTCTACTTATCTAAGGTTTTGATAAGTGATCATTTTTATCTATGTCATCACTCTAAAAACTTGGCTACTGGTGAAGAAGAAATTTTCAATATGAATTTGTTCTTTGTTGAAAAAACCTAAACCCTAAACCCTCAAAACCTAAATCCCAAACCTAAAATAACCCTAAACCTAAACCATATCCATAAACCTAAACACTAAAACCCTAAACCCTAAACTAAACCCTAAACCCCTAAATTTAAACTCAAATCCCTAAACCTAAACCTTAAACTAAATTTAAATTATAAATTAAACTTAAAACTATAAACCTAAACTTAAACCCTAAACTAAATCAACTAAACCTAAACCCTAAACCTAAACCTAAACTAAACTAAACCCTAAACTAAACCTAAATCTAAACTTAAATTAAACCTACCTAAACCTTAAACTCTAAACTCTAAACCTAACTAAACTAAAACCCTAAACTTAAATCTAAACCTAAACCTAAACTTAAAACCTAAACTTAAACTTAAACTAAACTTAACCTAACTTTAAACCTAAACCTAAATAAACTTAAACCTAAACTCCTAAACCTAAATCTAAATTTAAACTCTAAAGTTTAAATATAAAACTTAAATCCTAAACTAATTTAAACTAAAATCCTAAACCTAAACTATAAATCTAAACCTTAAACTTAAACTTTAAACCTAAACTTAAACTTAAAAAACATAAATTTAAATCAACTAAACTAAACCTAAACTAAAGAAACCTAAACCTAAACCTAAACTCTAAACCTAAACTTAAACTTAAACTTAAACCTAAACTAACCTACTAAATCCCCTAAACTAAACTTAAACCTAAACTAAATTAACTAAACCCTAAACCCAAAACCAAAGAAACTACTACCCTAGCTCCTCATCCTCAGTTCTCCTGATCCTTTCCCCTCTCATTTTAGCTTTAGTTTACTTGGCTATTTTGCATGATTCTCTAGATTCCTAAACCTGGCTTATTTCGTGTATTCATTGGAGTGAGGGCAAGGCTTGGCATCTTCCCTGATGATTCCTTGGGGAAAATTAAAGTATCCTATGGATCCTACTAGGGCATCAACTAACTTGGCTTCAATTGGTTCAAAATCATTCAAAGACACTCCAGTTTGGATTTCTCTCCCCAATATGTAAATTCATTTCATTAACAATCAATTATTTTTACTGGTCGCTATTTTATTTGCTAAATTGATCGGGAAAACTATGAAATCTCATCTTTCAGTGGCTATAATCTTTATTGAATTGGACATTACCAAGAAACCCCACAAAGAAATATTGTTGGGATCTAAAAATTACAGTTATATGCAAAGAATTAAATTTGAAAATTTCCCTATCTTTTGTTCTCACTGTAAAATCCATGGGCACGATAATTCAAAATGTTTCATTATTCATCCTCACCTAAAAAGAAAATCCCTATTAAAGAAACTTGTATTCCTAACCCTAGTGATCGTAAATATCAAAAAAGCTACTTTAAAAAAAAGAATTTTAAATGTTCCTAATAAGGTTGTTTTACCTCTTATTTTGTGCAATTGAAGGCTACTAATGTGAACAATAATATTTTTTCTATACTTTTGGATGATAATTTTGTTTCCTCTGATTCAATCTTTGTATCCTGGACATCTTTGACTAATAAAAATGAAGCTTTGATTGAGAATATAAATGAGGATATTAATGTTATGCATCACTCAAATTCAATGGAGAATATGGTTTTAATACCATGATAATCGTTGAAAACTGATTTATTTTTTCTAGATTTAGGATGATTTAATTATCATAAAGATTTAGCTTTGTCTAATAATTTGGGTCATGAAGAGGAAGGGCTGTTCACACTTGCCTCTTAATAAATATGTTTTGCTCCCTCTTACTTTTTCGATGCTCATTTATTTAATAAATTCTAATGTCTCTGAAGAAGGAGAACTCATTTCTAATCAAGAGATTTCTCCCAAACTATTGTTGATGATGATTATATGGGAAAAAAAATGGGTTCCAAACTTATCATGCTAAAAGAAAAAAAATGTTAAAAAATTTCCTCCCAAATTGCCAAAGAAACACTATCACATCTTCTCCTCTCCTCTTAATTAACCTTTTCTTAACCCCTTTTATTTCTCATGTTTAATTTTATTGTTTGAATGAGGGATGGTACTCTCTATTTGTAATGTATTAGAAATTTTTGTTGTATACATAATATTTATTTTCTTATTTTCTTTCTTGAGCCTTTTATTCATGCTAACAAAATTAACCATGTTGCAAGAATGATCGATTTAAATAAATTTTTCTTTAATTTCAGTAATAGGATTTGGTGTTTTTGGAATAACTTTGTAGAGGTTTCTATTCTTGATTATTTTCAACAAGTTTTCAATGCTCAAATCTCTTATGGTGATTATTGTGTTTTGGGCTTAGATCTGGTTGAAATCTTCTTTGGGATAATTTGAGGAATTTTGCTACCTCTATCAATAAACCTTGGTTTGTAGTGGTGATTTCCACACTATTTTATTCACTTCTAAATGATGTGGTGGTTGCTCTCCTAATATTCGTTCCATGGAAGAATTTTCTAATATGATCCTTGATTGTTATTTGATTGATATTGGTTTTAAAGGATCTAATTATACTTGTCAAAGCTCTAGACTTTGAGAAAGGTTAGATCGAATTCTTTTTAATACTCATTAGATTACTCAATGGCATATTACTTTTGTCGATCATTTAAGTAGAACCTTGTTGATCATGCTCCTCTTTTGGTTTCTATTAAAGATAATTCTAATAGATTAAAAAATTTCTCTCTTTTTAGATTTCAGAACATGTGGATTCAACATATTGATTTTTTAATGTTGTGGCTAACAATTGGAAAGCTACTTTACATCTTGATAAATCAATTATGGAGACGAATAGACTTTGGTTTAAGCTTGTTGGGAACAAGCATTGTTTAATAACCTTTTGCTAAAACCAAAGATATGGAAAAATGGTTTGTGATCTTGAGGTCTCTATTATGTCTGATCCTTCTAAGATTAAGGACTTGACTGACGTGAAAGATAAACTTGTTAATTTTCAAAATATGAAAGAGACTTATTACGTCAGAAAGCTGCTAGTAAACATATTACGGATGGTGATAGGAATACTAGATATTTCCATGCTTTAGTTAATTAAAAGAGAGCTTTAAATAATATTCAAAAAAATTAAAGATGCCAATGGAGAATGGATTATGGAGAATAATGATATTAAGGATTCAATTATTAATTACTTTAGAAATATGCTTAATAAGAGTTGCTCTTATGAAGCTATTTCTAAATTGCACTTGATTCCTTCTATTATTACCAATGATGACAATGATTTGCTTACTATTGTGCCTAATGAAGATGAAATTTTTAAAGTTCTTAATAGCATGAACATAGATTCTCTTGCTGGTCTGGAGGGTTTCACTACTTCAAATTTTTCAAAAATGTTGGTTTATTATTAAAAAAGATTTCATTGAGGTTGTGGTTAATATTTTTAATGGTCATCCTTTTCCTAGATATTTTTTTAGCACTTATATTGTTCTCATACCTAAGAAAGATAATCCAGACTATTGGAGTGATTTTTAGACCTATTAGTCTTTGCACCTTCTTCAATAAGCTGATTTCTAAAATTCTTGCCAACACGCTTAGTCCTTTACTTCATAGGATTATCTCTCCCAACCAAACTGATTTTGTTAGAGGTAGATCTATTATAATATTTTACTTGCTCGTGAGTTAATTCATGATTTAGATGCTAAGACTAGAGGAGGCAACATTGTTTTCAAATTAGATATTACCAAAGCTTTTGATAATATCTCTTGGGATTTCCTTTTCCATATTCTAAATTTATTTGAGTCTTTTTGATAAATTTACTTTTCTTGATTAATAATTTTCTCTATTTTTCTTAATGGGGAAGCTTTGGGTTTCTTTCCCTTCTTCTCATGGCTTAAGATAAGGATCATTTATCTCCTGCTTTATTTACTATTGTTGTTGAGTACATATCTAGGAGCATTAATGAGTTATTTTTAAACAATCCTATTCTGTACTACAGAACTCTTGGTGGTCTTCCTATTTCCCAATTATGCTTTGTAAATGATTTCATTATTTTTTGTAATGATTCTATTCAACATATCAAGAACATCAAGATTCTATTAAATAAATTTTGTAGAAAAAGTGGTCTTTCTATCAATGACAACAAAAGCTATTTTATTATTTCTTCAAGTATCTCTAATAATAAAATCAATCAAATCTAGATAATCCCTAATTTTAAACATCAACACTAACCTCTTAAGTACTTGGGTGCTCCTCTATTTAAAGGTCCAAAATAATCCCTTCTTTTTGATGAGTTAATTCAAAAATGTTTAAATAAAAATTTTGTTTGGGAATTCAATTTACTTTCTTTTGGTGACAGGCTCACTATTCCTAAAAACACTTTCAATTCTATGCCTCTTTATTTGATTCAAACTATTATTCCCATTAACTCTACTCTTATAAAATTGATCGCTTAATAAATCTTTTGGGGATCCAATAATTATATTAAGAATGCATTAGACATCTTGGCATAAATGTGGTCCTTTGGGTGAAGGTGGTCTTGGTTGGAAACCTATTCATGATGCTATGACTTCTCTCATATGCTATGGTGGAATTTTAGAAACAATGATAGCCTTTGGGCTAATTTTATGGTGGAAAAATATTGTCAAGTTAAACACCCTCTTATCTGTGCTTATAAAGTTGGTGACTCTCCAGATTGGAAAAGGCTTTGCTCCATTAAATGGGTTGTTGAAACCTTAATATATTGGGGTATTCATTTGGGTTCTTCTTTCTTTTTGTAAGAGAATTGGATTGGCAATGGCTCTATTGACTCCCTTTTATCTACACACTATACTGCTACTATCAATGTTAACTATTTTTGGCTTAATAACAATTGGAATGAAAACAAACTTGAGAACTACATTCCTATTTCTATTTTTGACAAGTTTTGCAACATTGCTATCTTTTCTAAGAAACCTGATCAAATTCTTTTCAAGCTCTCTTACAATGGTGATTTCGTTCTTAAAGAGGTTTGAAATTTTATTAAAAATAAACAAAACACCTCTAATGTTTTCATTAAACTTTGGAACAATATCATTCCCATTTCTTATTATGTTTTAGCTTGGAGGATTTTGAATAACTTCATTCGTATAGATTCCTTACTCCGTCTTAAAGGGTTTTATTTACCTAAAACCTAAAACCTAAACCTTAAAATAAAAATAAAAACCTAAACCTAAACCTAAATATAAAAAATAAAACCTAAACCTAAAAAATAAAATAAAACTAAAACTAAACTAAAAAATAAACCTAAACTAAAATAAGTAAACTTAAAATAAATAAACTAAACTAAATAAAAACAAAAATAAACCTAAATAAAAATTAAAAATAAAATAAACTAAAATAAATAAAATATAAACTAAATAAACCTAAACCTATTAATTTAATTAATTTGAAAATAAATTAAAAATAAATAAATAAATAAATAAAAACCCTAAATCCTAAACCAAAACCCTAAGCCGTAAACCCTAAACCTTAAAGCTTAAACCCTAAACCCTAAACCCTAAATAACCCCAAACCATAAAACCCTAAACCTTAAACCCTAAACCCTAAACCCTAAACCCAAACCCTAAACCCTAAACCCTAAACCCTAAACCCTAAACCCTAAACCCAAATCCCTAAATCCTAGACCCTAAAATCCTAAACCCTTAACTAAACCTAAACCCTAAGCTATCTCTAAACCCTAAACTCTAAACTCTAAACCCTAAAAACCCTAATCCCTAAATCCTAAAAACTATACCCTAAACCCCAAAACCCGAAATGCTAACCCTACTGGAAGTGCTGATGGATATGATGGTGGATATGGAGGTGGTGCTTATGGAGGCAGGATATGGAGGTGAAGGATCTGGAGGTGCTGGTGGATATACAGATGGTGGTTATGGAGGCGGGAGGAGCGAAAGAGGTTACTGCCATAGTAGTGGCGGAGGGATAGATTAGGGATATGATGGAGGATCCCACTACTCGAGAGGTGAGGGTGGTCTGATGGGAACTAGAGAAACTGAAGAATAGTCGATCCGATCTGCTGCTTATGGAACTATGTCTTTACATTAGAGATGGTTCTAGTTATCTAGGGTTTTTGATTTGCTCTATGTGCTTTTTTTATGTATGTCTTGTATATCTTAGAAAACTTGGTCTGCTACTTGGTTGATTAAATCGAAAAGAAGAAATGTTGAATACGAATTTCTTCTCTATTAAAAAAAACCTTAAACCCAAAATCCTAAACCCTAAACCCTAAACCCTAAACCAAAACCTAAACCATAAACCCTAAATCTTAAACCCTAAAAATCATAAAATCCTTAACCCTAAACTTAATCTTTAAACGATAAACCCTAAACCCTAAACCCTAAACCTTAAAGTAACTTAAACCCTAAACCCTAAATTAACCTAAACTGTAAACCCTAAACCCTTTACCTTAAACTAACCTAAACCCTAAATGTTAATTCTAAATCCTAAACCCTAAACTAAAAACCCCAAACCCTAAAATAAAACCCAAACATAAAATAAAAATAAAAAACATAAAATAAAATAAAACATAAACTAGATAAAAACCTAAACCTGAAAAATAAATCTAAAAATAAAACCTACAAATAAATAAAAAATAAAACCTAAAACTAAAATAAATAAAATAAAATAAACCTAAACCTAAACTAAAATAAATAAAACCTAATTTTAAGCCTAAGATAAACTAAATCTAAACCCTAAACTAAAAAAAAAAAAAATAAACTAAAAATAAACCTAAACCTAAACTAGAAAATAAAACCTAAAAATAAACCTAAAATAAAAACGTAAAACCAAAACCTAAAAAAATAAAATAAAAACCTAAACATAAACATAAAAGTAAAAAATAAAACCTAACCCTAAAAAATAAAATAAAAAAATAAAACTAAACTAAAAATAAGCATAAACCTACACATAAACCTAAAAAATAAACTAAAATAAAACCTAAAATTAAATAAAACTAAAATAAACCTAAATAAAAAATAAAATTAAACAAAATAAATAAAATAAACTAAATAAAATAAACCTATGTTTACTAATTAAACCCTAAACCCTAAACTATAAACCTACAACCCTAAACCTACTACCCTAAGCCCTGAACCCTAAACCCTAAACCCTAAAAACTAATAAGCCCTAATCCCAAAACCCTAAACTTTAAAACCCTAAACCCTAAACTCTGAACTAACCCTAAACCCTAAATCCTAAATCCTAAAAACCCTAAACACTAAACCTTAAACCTTAAATCTTAAACTAATCCTAAACCTTAAGCTAACCCTAAACCCTAAACCCTAAAAGCACTAAACCCTAAACCCTAACCTTAAACCCTAAACCTTAAAACCCTAAACACTAAAAACCTAAAAACCTAAACCTTAACTAAATAACCAACAAATAAGATAAATAAAAACATAAACCTAAATATATTAATAAAATAAACTAAAGTAAAAACCTAAACTAAAACCTAGACCTAAACCTTAAAATAAAATAAAATAAAAAAGTAAAAATAAAGTAAAATATAATAAAAAAACTTAAAGTAAACTAAAAAATAAAATAAACCTAAGAATAAAAAACCAAAATAAAATAAATAATAAACGTAAAATAAAAATATAATAAACCTAAAATAAAATATAATAAAAACCTAAACCTAAAAAATAAACCTAAAAATAAATGAAAAATAAAGCTTAAACCTCAAACTAAAAAAAACTAAACCTAATATAAAAATAAAATAAACAAAATAAAATAAACCTAAACCTAAACTGAACTAAAATAAATAAAACCTAAACCTAAACCTAAGCCTAAACCTAGACTAAATAAAATAAAATAAACTAAAAATAGACCTAAACCTAAACTAAAAAAACAAAGCCTAAAAAGAAACATAAAATAAAAACCTAAACTGAAACCTAAAAATAAAAAAATAAAACCTACACCTAAAAAAAAATATAAAAGTCAACTAAAAAATTAACTTAAACCTATAAAATAAACTAAAATAAAAAACCTAAACTAAAATAAATAAGCTAAACTAAATAAAAATAAAAAATGAACCTAAATAAAACTAAAAAATAAAACTAAAAAATAAAGTAAACTAAAAAAATAAAAATAAATTGAATATACTAGATTAACCTAAACCTACCTATTTACTTGAATTTTTTTTAAAAAAAACTTTAAACGCTAAATCCTAAACCCTAAACCCTAAATGCTAAACATTAAATCTACAACCCTAAGCCCTAAACCCTAAACCCGAAAAAGCCTAAACCCTAAACCCTAAACCCTAACCCTAAATCATAAACACTAAACCCTAAACCTTAAACCCTAAACCCTAACCCTAAACCCTAAACCGAAAACCCTAAACCCGAAACCCTAAACCCTAAACCCTAAACCTAAACCTAAAGTAACAAAATAAATTATAAATAATCCTAAACCCTAAAACCTAATAAACCTAAACCTAAGCCAAAACCCTAAGAATGGGCAGAACCTAGATGGTAGGAACATGATCAACCGGATCATATCGGGTGTGAGATGAAGGAGGCGTGCTATCAAAGTGGTGGTGGGGATCTGAGTGGATATGGAGGTGGTGGTGGTGAGTAGTGGTGGTTATGGTGAAGAGGAAGCGACAGGTTAGCCCATGTGGTGGGGGGGGAGAGATCGAGGATATGATGAGGATTCCACCACTGAGGAGTGGTTCTAATGGAATTGAGAAACAAGAATGTCAATCAATATGTGCTTATGGAATTGTGTCTTTACAAGAGATGGTTCTAGTTATCTAGGGTTTTGGATTCTCTATGCTCTCATTTTGAACTATGTTGTTTCTTGTGTCTTAGAAAACTTGGAGCGTTACTTGGTTGAACAATTTAAAAAGAAGAAATACTGAATCTGAATTTGTTCTCTGTTAAAAAAAAAAACTGAAAACCTTAAACCATAAATTAAAACTTGAACCCTGAACCCTAAAAAACTAAACCCTAAAACCTAAACCCTAAACCTTAAACCCTAAACCCTAAAAACCCTAAACCCTAAACCCTAAACCCTAAACCCTAAAACCCTAAACCTTAAACCCTAAACCCTAAGCCCTAAACCCTCATCCCTAAACCCAAACTCCAAACCATAAACCTTAAAGCATAAACTAGCCCTAAACCCTAAACCATAATTGTTAAACCCTAAACCCTAAAAACCTAAAACCCTAAACCCAAACTAAATAAAAACTAAAAATAAAAAATTTAAAAAATCTTTACTAATTAAAATAAAAATATACAATAAAATAAAAACTTAAACTAAAATCTAAACCTAAACTTAAACCTAAACCTAAACCTAATAATAAACTAAATAAATAATAAATAAAATTTAAACTAAAATAAAATAAATAAAACCTAAACTAAACTAGAAAATAAAATAAACCTAAATAAAATAAAAACTAAATGTTAAATAAAAATAAAATAAACCTAAATAAAATAAAATAAAATAAAACTAATTAAAATCTGCTTAAAAAAAATAAAACTAAAATAAAACCTAAAATAAATAAAAAATAAAACCTAAACCCAAAACTAAAAAAACCCTAAACCTCAAATAAACAAAATAAAATAATCCTAAACCTAAACTAAAATAAATAAAACTTAAACCTAAACCTAAAATAAACTGAACTAATACCGTAAACTAAATAAAATAAAACAAACTAAAAATAAACCTAAACTTAAACTAAAAAATAAATCTAGAATAAAAACATAAAACCTAAACCTAAACCTTAAAAAAAAAACCTAAACCTAAAAAAAATAATAATAAAACTAAACTGAAAAATTAACATAAACCAAAACCTAAACCCAAGAAATAAACTAAAATAAATAAACTAAACCAAATAAAAATAAAAAATTAACCTAAATAAAAATTAAAAAATAAACTAAATAAACCTAAACCTACTAGTTTACTTAATTTTTCAAAAAAACCCTTAAACCCTAAACCCTAAACCCTAAACCATAAACCTACAACCTTAAACCTACTACCCTAAACCCTAAACCCCAAACTCTAAAACCCTAAACCCTAAACTCTAAATTAACCCTAAACCATAAAGCCTAAACCCTAAAACCCTAAATCCTAAAGCCTAAACCCTAAGCCTTAAACCCTAAACCTTAATATAATCCTAAACCATAAGCTAACCATAAACCCTAAACCCTAAACCTTAAACCCTAAAAATCCTAAACCCTAAAACCCTAAACCTTAAAGCCTAATCCTTATACCTTAAACTGTAAACCCTAAACTAACCTAAAACCTTAAGCTAGCCCTAAAAACCCTAAACCCAAAAGCCTAAACACTAAACCTTAAACCCTAAACCCTAAACCCTAACCTTAAACCTTAAAACCCTAAACCCTAAACCTTAAACCCTAAACACTAAACCCTAAACCCTAAAAACCTAAAAACCTAAACTTAAATTTAATAAAATGTAAAAATAAAACAAATTAAATACCTAAAACTAAATATAATAATAAAATAAAATAAAATAAAAACTTAAACTATAACTTAAACCTAAACATATAAATAAAAAAGTAAAAATAAAGTAAAATATAATAAATAAAAACCTAAACTAAACTAAAAAATAAAATAAACCTAAGAATAAAAAACATAAACAAAATAAATAATATACATAAAATAAAAATATAATAAACCTAAAATAAAATATAATAAAAACCTAAACCTAAAAAATAAACCCAAAAATAAAAAAAAATAAAACTTAAAACTAAAACTAAAAGAAACCTAAACCTAAAATAAAAATAAAATGAAAAATAAAATAAACTTAAACCTAAATTAAAATAAACTAAACTAAAATAAATAAAACCTAAACCTAAACCTAAAATAAACTAAACCTAAACTTAAACCTAGACTAATAAAATAAAATAAACTAAAAATAAACCTAAACCTAAACTAAAAAATAAAGCCTTAAAATAAACTTAAAATAAAAACCTAAAACCTAAACTTAAAAAATATTATAAAATTTAAATTTAAATAAAAAATTAACTTAAACCTAAACTTAAACCTAAAAAATAAACTAAAATTAATAAATCTAAAATAAATAAACTAAAGCAAATAAAAATAAAAAATAAACCTAAATAAAACTAAAAAAGAAAGTAAACTAGAAAAATTAAAAATAAACTTAATATACTAGATAAAACTGAACCTACCAGTTTACTTAATTTTAAAAATGAAAACCTTAAACCCTAAATCCTAAACCTTAAACCTAAAACCCTAATCCCTGAACCCTAAATCCTAAACCCTGAAAAACCCTAAACCCTAAACCTGAAATGTATAAATGCTAAAACCCTAAATACTAAACCATAAACCTTAAACTTTAAACCCTAAACCCTAACCCTAAACTCTAAACCCTAAACCCCAAACCCTAAACCTAAACCTAAAGTAAGTAAATACATGATAAAATTAACCTAAACCCTAAAACCTAATAAACCTAAACCCTAAGAATGGGAAAAACCTTGATGGCAAGAACATCACCGTCAACCAGATCCTATCCGGTGGGGAGGCAAAGGTAGAGGCGACGGTTATCACAGTGGTGGTGGGGGATCTGGACATGCTGATGGATATGGAGGTGGTGGTTGGAGCAGTGGGGGTTCTAGTGGCGGGAAGAGCGATGAAGGTTATAGCCATCATGGTGTCGGGGGGAGAGATTGGGGATATGATTCAGGATCCAGCTACTCGAGAGGCTGAGGTGGTTCTGATGGGAACTAGAGAAATTGAAGATTGTCGAATCTGATCTATTGCTTATGGAATTGTGTCTTTATAGTAGAGACGGTTCTATCTAGGGTTTTGGATTTGCTCTATGCGTGCTCATTTTTGAACTATGTTGTTGCTTGTGTCTTAAAAAACATAGTGTGTTACTTGTTTGATGAATTCAAAAAGAATAAATGTTGAATTTGAATTTATTCATTAAAAAACCAAAACCTTAAACCCTAAACTGAAACTTGAACCGTAAACCTAAAACCAAAAGTCTAAACCCAAAACCCTAAACACTAAACCCTAAAAACCCTAAACCTTGAACCCTAAACCAAAAACCATAAAACCCTAAACCCTAAACCCTAAAACCTAAAACGTAAACCATAAACCCTCAACCCTAAACCCTAAACCTTAACCCCTAAACCCCAAACCCCAAACCCTAAACCATAAACCCTAAACCCTAAACCCTAAACCCTAAAAACCTAAAAGTCTAAACCCAAACTAAATAAAACCTAAAAATAAAAAAAATAAAAAAACTTAAACCTAAATAAAAAAAATACAATAATATAAAAAGCTAAACTAAAATATAATCCTAAACTTGAACCTAAACCTAAACCTAAAAATAAAATAATATAAAAAATAAAAACTAAATTAAAATAAAATAAATAATAACCTAAACTGAACTATAAAATAAAATAAAAACTAAACATTAAATAAAAATAAAATAAACCTAAAATAAAATAAAATAAAAAATAAATAAAAACCTAGACCTAAAAAATAAACTTAAAATAAACCTAAAATAAATAAAAATACCTAAACCCTAAACTAAAAAAAATTAAAGTAAACTAAAAATAAACCTAAACCTAAACTAAAAAAGAAAACCTAAAAATTAACTTAGAATAAAAACATAAAACCTATAGCTAAACCTAAAAATAAAAAATAAAACCTAAACCTGAACAAGAAAATAAAAATAAAACTAAACTAAAAAATAAACATAAACCAAAACCTAAACCTAAAAAATAAACTAAAATAAAAAACCTAAATGAAAATAAATAAACTAAACTAAATATAAAAAAAATAAACCTAAATAAAAAAATAAACTAAATAAACTACATAAACCTAAACCTACTTGTTTACTTAATTTTAAAAAAAAACCCCTAAACCCTAAACCTAAACCCTAAACAACTAAACCCTAAACCCAAACCTAAACCCAAACCCTAACCCTAAACCTAAACCCTAAACCTAAACCTAAACCCTAAACCCTAAACCCTAACACTAACCCTAAACCCAAAACTCCTAAACCCTAAACTAAACCCAAACCAAAACAAAACTAAACCTAAACTAATAACCATAAACCCTAAACCCTAAACTAACACGAAACCCTAAGATAACCCTAAACCCTAAATCCTAAACATTAAACACTTAACCTTAAAAACCCTAAACCCTAAACCTTAATCCCTAACCCTAAACCCTAAACCTTAAAACCATAAACCCTAAACCCTAAACCATAAATTTGAACCCTAAAAACCTAAAAACCTAAACCTAAACTAAATAAAAATATCTAAACCAAAATATTATAATAAATTAAAATAAAATAAAAGCCTAAACTAAAATCTAAACCTAAACTAAAAAAAATAAAAATAAAAATAAAAATAAACTAAAATAAAATAAAAAAAACATAAACTAAACTAAAAA
Organism: Cymbidium sinense; assembly: GCA_021442155.1. Classification (NCBI taxonomy): domain Eukaryota; kingdom Viridiplantae; phylum Streptophyta; class Magnoliopsida; order Asparagales; family Orchidaceae; genus Cymbidium; species Cymbidium sinense. The sequence goes on along the minus strand of CM038220.1, from coordinate 271,264 downwards.
ATAAAATAAACCCAGGAATTTAAAATTCTAAATAAAATTAAAACTAAATGTAAAATAAAAATAAAATAAAATAAAAATGAAAGAAAAACCTAAATAGAAAAATAAACCTAAAAAAAAAATAAAATAAAACCTAAACCCTAAACTAAATAAAATAAAATAAACTTAAAATAAACTAAAATAAATAACACCTAAACTTAAACCTAAGATAAACTAAACCTAAACATAAACCTAAAATAAATAAAATAAAATAAATTAAAAATAAACCTAAACCAAAATTGAAAAATAAAACCTAAAAATAAACCTAAAAATACTTGAAACTTAAACCTAAGAAAATAAAATAAAAACCTTAACCTAAACCTAAACTAAGAAAAAATAATACCTAAAAGTAAACCTAAAACCTAATCCTAAAAAAATAAAATAAAAACTTGAACCTAAACCTAAAAATAAAAGATAAAACCTAAACTTAAAAATAAAACTCAACTAAAAAATAAACTTAAACATAAACCTAAAGCTAGAAAATAAACTAAAATAAAAAAGCCTAAACTAAAATAAATAAACCTAAAATAAAGAAACTAAACAAAAAATAAAAATTAAACCTAAATAAAAATAAAAAATAAAATAAATAAACTAAACAATCCTGAACCTACCGGTTTACTTAATTTTAAAAAAATCCTAAACCCTAAACAAAAAAACTAACCCTAACACCTATACCTACAAAACTAAACGTACAACCCTAAACGCTAAAACCTAAACCCTAAAAAATGCTAACCCTAATCCCTAAACTCTAACCCTAAACCTTAAACCTTAAACCATAAACCATAAACCCTAAACCCTAACCCTAAACCCTAAACCCTAAAATTGTAAACCTTAAGCCCTAAACCCTAAACCCTAAATGCTAAACCTTAAACCCTAAACCCTAACCCTAAACCCTAAACCCTAAACCCTAAACACTAAACCCCAAACCCTAACCCTAAACCTAAAGTAACTAATTAAACTAAAAAATAAACCTAAACTCTAAGACTTAATAAACTTAAACCTAAACCTAAACCCTAAGAAATTTGCAGCACCAAAGAGTGAGGTAAAAAAAAACACGAACTAAGAATGGGCGTAACCTGACTAGAATATCACCCAACCAGCTCATTCTAGATCTGGGGAGGAGGAGGTGAGCTGGTTATCATAGTGGTGGTGGGGGATTTGGAGGTGCTTGTGGATTTGGGGGTGGTGGTCGGAGCAGTGGTGGTTATGGAGGCAGGAGGAGGATGGAGGTTACAGTCGTGGTGGTGGTGGAGGGAGGAATCGGGGATATGATGGTGGATCCTGCCACACGTGAGGCCGGGGTGGTTGGGATTAGAACTAAAGAAACTGAAGAATGATCCATCTGATCTACTGCTTATAGACTGTCTTACAAGAACTTCATTTATCTAGGTTTTATTTGGTCTATGTGTGCTCATTTTTTATCAATGTCATCTCTTGTGTCTTAGAGAACTTATTGTGTTACTTGGTTAATGAAATCAAAAAGAAGAAATGTTGAATCTGAATTTTTTCTCTGTTACAAAAAACCAAAAACCCTAAACCTTAAACTAAAACTTGAACCCTAAACTAATAACCAAAACCCTAAACCCCAAACCCTAAACCCTAATCCCTAAACCATAAACCCTAAAAAGAAAACCATAACCCTAAATGTTAAACCCTAAAACTAACCCTAAACCCTAAACCCTAAACCCTTAAACTCCAAACCCTAAACCCTATACCCTAAACCCTAACCCCTAAACCCTAAACCCTAATAAGAAACTAATAAAACACGAAACTAAACTAATTAAAACTAAAACTAATAAATAATTAATTAAAACTAATAAATAATAAACTAAAAATAATAAACTAATAATAAACTAAAATAAAAAGTAATAAAACTAACTAAACTAAACAAACTAAATAATAACTAAAATGTTAATAAACTAATAATAATAAAAACTAACTAAACTAATAAACAAACTAATAACTAAATTAAACATAAACAAAAGAAACCCACTAATAAACTAACTAAAAATAAACTAAACTAATAAAACTAATAAAAACTAAACTAAATGTAAACTAATAACCAAAACTAAACTAATAAACTAACTAAATTAAACCTTAAGCCCTAAACATAGCTAACCTAATAGATAACTGACTAATAATAAAATTAAACATAATAAGTAAACTAATAATAACTAAACTAAGTAAATTAAAACTGATAAATAACTAATAATAATAACTAACTAATAACTAAAACTAATAACTAAACTAAACTAATAAACTAATAAACTAACTAAACTTAATAATAAACTAACTTAATAATAATAACTAAAACTAATAATAAAACAAAAAATCTAATAAACTAAAACTAAATAATTAATAACAACTAACACTAAACTAATAAACTAATAATAAACTAAACTAAATAAAACAAATAACTAAACTAATAATAATAATAATAATAATAATAATAATAATAAACTAAACTAATAATAAACTAAATAATAAATAAAACCTAAATAAATAAACTAAACCTAATAATAATAAACAAACATAGTAAACTAACTAATAAAAATAACAAAACTAATAAACTAATAACTAATAATAATAAAAAATAAACTAAACTAAAAACTAATAATAACTAAAAAAACACTAAGTAATAATAAAACCTATTAACATAAAAACTAGCTAAACTAAACTAATAATAATAGTAAACTAAGTATTAAATAATTAAAACTAAAATAAACTAAACATTAAACTAATAAAACTAATAAATAATAATGAAATAAATAAAAACTAACTAATAAAACTAATAATAACTAGCTAATAATAATAAACTAATAATAACAAAACTAAATAAATAAATAACTAATAACTAAACTAATTAAAACTAATAATAATAAAACTAAATGAACTAAACACTAAATTAATCCCCAAAACATCAATTAATAAAACCAATAATAATAAAACTAATAATAACAAATGAACTAAAGAAAAATAACTAGTAAAAAAATAAAACTAATAATAATAACTAAATAATAACTAAAAAAACTAATAAACTAATAATAAAACTAAACTAAAACTAACTAATAACTAACTAATAAAACCTAATAAACTAAAAAATAATAAACTAAAAACCTAATAATAACTAATTAAAAACTAAAACTAATAATAAACTAAATAAAGCTAATAATAAATAACTAATAACCTAAACTAATAATAATAAAGCTAAAAAACTAACTAATTAAACTAAATAATAATAATAAATAATATTAATAAAATAACTAACTAAACTAATAAACTAATAATAATAAAACTAATAATAAACTAACTAATAAATAACTAAATAACTAAACCCTAAACCCTAACTAAATAAATAAACTAAATAATAATTATAAAACTATTAATAGTAAACATAAACTAATAATAATAATAAACTAAAGAAAAAAACTAAACTAAAACAAAACTAATAATAAACCAACCAACTAAACTAATAATAATAATAAACAATAAATAACTAATAATAACTAATAAAAAAACTAAACCATAAACTAACCTAAAAAACTAATAATAATAAACTAATAAACCTAAACTTGTAACTAAACTAATCAAACTAATAAACTAAATTAATAAACTAATAAATAAACTAACAAAACTAAACTAATAAAACTAAACCACTAACTAAAATTAACTAAAACCTAAATAATAATAAAACCATAAACTAATAATAATAAACTTTCTAATTAGGCTGATTGATGCAAGGCATGTTCTAATTAAACTTTCTAATGACCTTAATTACGGAAGAATTTTTTCTAGGCATTCTTACTATGTTTTCAATTATCAAATGCATATTCTAAAGTGGTCTCCTATGTTTGATGTTAATGAAGAGTCTCCTATTGTTCCCATTTGGATTTCTTTACCTAACTTGCGGATTCATCTATTTAATAATCTGCTTTTTTATGTTATTGGGTTGATTTTTGGTGGCCTTTGTAAGTTGATCAAGCAAGAACTACTTCTTCTAGACCGTATGTTGCTAGAATTCCTGTAGAGATTGATATTACTAAGAAAGAAATTTAGTTGGGTTCGAAGAAATGCGATTATTTTTAGAAAGCTATTTTTGAGAACTTTCCCATTTTTTGTACTCATTGTAAGATTCATGGGCATGAAATTTCTGAATGCTTTATTGCTCATCACTCTCTTAGGAAGAAAATCACCAATAAGAATTCAATTGTTAAAAAGACTGATGATTCTCTCAAGTTGGATAAAGGAAAATCTGGTTTTCAAAATTTTTGCAAAACCACATTTCTGAATCTTCTAAAAATTTTACCTATTAAAGATTTGTCTAATGTGAAAGGTAATTTTGATGTTTTTGAACAAGTTTTAACTAATAATCATGCTCTAAGTGTTTCTTTGATGAGTCTCTTAAAGGGAAGACTTTAGAGGTTATGGTTAATGATTCTAATGGTTTGGATGTGCATAAGTCCTTTCATCGTGATAGTTCAAATATTATTGATGCTAACATCATTTCTTCCAATCAGTTGGATGTTGTTTCTCTTTCTCCTCTGTCTACTTTAGATCATGGGAAAGAGACTATTTCTTTGTTTTCTTTGATTGAGAATGGTGGTGAAAAAAATGTTCTTATTTCTAATATTTTAACTTATGGTCCTGACAATCTTGTTAATATTGGTGATCCTTCTTTAAAAAATAAGATTTAGATACCTGTGATAATTCCCTCATTGTGAATAATTATGTTTTGGTTCAAAATGATGGTTTTTCTATGGCTGGTAATTATGTTTATAATTTTAGTAATATGTTATGTGTTTCTAAGGGATTTGAATCTTATTTTAATCCCTTACATGAAGATTATGCTGAAAATCTGGATTATGCTTCTCTTGCTTCTTTTATCAATGAAGATAGGTAGGAGACTCATCAGATTTTGTTGGAAGGTGAAAATATTGATAATTATGTTCTTAATAAAGCTATTTTTGCTCCTTCTTTCACTTCTGATTTTGAAATGCATACTATTTCTGATTTTTATTTGTCTAATGTTGTGGATGATTCTGATTGCTCTTCTTTGAAATTGATAACTTATGCTGATCCCCATGCCTTTTAAAACAATATTGCTTCATTTTTGGATGGAGATTTTTGAAGATGGTTATAAAACTTGTTTACAAGAAGAAAAAGAAAAAAGTGTTCAGATTTATGCCCTCCTCACCACCGAGGGTTACTGTTTCTAAAGCTTCTTGGAAATAATCCCTTGGGAGGTTTTGCTTGGCTGGATTTTTCTCTGTTGGTTGAGCTTTTACTATGTGTTTTTTGCTATGAGTATTGGCTTCTTGGCTAATTTTCCTCCTTCTTGGAGATTCGGCTATTTATTGAGTTCTTTTAGTGCCCCTAGTTGGTTTTATGTCTGGTTTTGTTCCTATTGGCTTGCCTTTCTTTGGTTGGTGCTTTTGCTCTCTTTGTTGGTGGTAGGTTGGGTTTTTGTCCTTGGCATGTGGTTTGTCCATTGGTTGGCTGTATCTTTAGTTGTTTATTCTAGCTTTTAATGACCTTCTTCTTTTTTTCTATTTGCTGGTTTGGTTCTCTTGCTCTTGCATGGGCTATTTTTCTTGGGTGCTCTATTTTGTGGTTGCTCTGTTGATTATTTTCTTTCCCTTGGTTGATGCCTTGGTGGCTTTGGATTGGTGTGTGGGCTCTGTTTTGGTGCCTTGGTGGCTTTGGATTGGTGTTGTTCTAGGCTCTGTTGGCTTTATCTTTGAGGGCTCTTTTCCTTTTTTTTATTGGGCTCTAAGCTTCTTTTCTCCCTCTTTTTTAAGAGGTGTTCGTATTTTATTTTGTTGGGATTGCCTTATGTTAATTTTATATGTTGCTTTCCACTCTCTTTTTATTTTCTTAGCTTCACTTTTTCTTTGGCTGGGTGGCTAATATGATAGGTTAGTATTTTTATTTCGAGATGACTATGATGATATGATGGATTTTTCTTTGATATTTTTGTGGTTGGTGACTTTTCCTATTTGTAACCCTTCTTTGAAGCTGGATACACTTAGGATTTGATGCTCCTCATTATTGTGATTATCCTTCTTTCCTCATATTTGTTTTTTTTTTTCTCTTTATGTTTTCTAATCTCCTTCAGGTGAGATTTCTTGTAGTTGGTTCTCTTTTAGTTGGTCTCTTCATCTTCTTCTTGGAGGAGCTAGAGTTTCTTGATGGTCTCTTTTTTCTTAGATGGTCGAGTTGTCTTGAGTTGTATGGTTTCCATTTCTTATGGATCTTCGTCACTTTGGAGGTTCTTTTGGAGCTCCGTGGATTCTTCCCCTTTGTTGTCTTTTGCTTGGCTTTTTTAGTTTTGTCTTTGTTTTTTTTTCTTTATTGCCCTTTAATGAATTAGTTTAGGGACTAAACTCTTTAGGATTTTCCTATAGCTCATTTGAGCAGTAGTTTTTTTCTTTTTGAGTTTAGTCTCTAATATGGTCTTACCTATTTTTTGAGCAATAATAAATTCCTTTTAGTTTAAAAAAAACCTAAACCCTTAACTAAACTAAATAAAATAAAATAAACTTAAGAATAAAAAATCTAAATAAAATAAAAACTAAACGTAAAATAAAAATAAAATAAACTTAAATAAAATAAAATAAAAACTAAATAAAAACCTAAACCTAAAAAAAAAACCTAAAAATAAATAAAAAATAAAACATAAACCCTAAAGTAAAAAAAAACTAACCCTAAAATAAAAATAAAATAAACCTAAACCTAAACTAAAAAAAAAACTAAACTAAAATAAACTAAACCTAAACCTAAACCTAAACCTAAACTAAATAAAATAAAATAAACCTAAACCTAAACTAAAAAATAAAACCTAAAAATAAACCTAAAAACCTAAAACCTAAACCTAAAAAAATAAAATAAAAACCTAAACCTAAACTTATAAATAAAAAATAAAATAAAAATAAAGCACAACTAAAAAGGAAACATAAACCAAAAAATAAACTAAAATAAAAACCCTAAACTAAAAAATAAATAAACTAAACTAAATAAAAATAAAAGATAAACCTAAATAAAATTAAAAAAATTATATAAACTAAAATAAATAAAAAATATTATAAATAAAATAAATAAACCTAAACCTACCAGTTTACTTAATTTTTTTTCTTAAAAAAAACCTAAACCCTAAATCCTAAACCCTAAACCCTAAACCTACAACACTAAACCTACAACCCTAAACCCTAAATCCTAAACCTTAAACCCTAAACCCTAAACATGAAACCATAAACCTTAAACCCTAAACCCTAACCTTAAACCCTAAACCCTAAAAGCATAAACCATAAACCCCAGTTGAGATTATTTTTACGAAAGGTGATCTTAAAGAAGTCAGCGAAGAGGTTGCAAAATACAAAGTTGGTTCTCATGCCCATATTGGTCTTGTTGCACCTATTGATGTTGTGGTTCCTCTAGGCAACACTACTTTGGATCCTTCACAGACTTCTTTCTTCCAGGGTACCATTGAAATTATCACCATGATTGAGCTGATTAAAAATGGTGATAAGGTGGGATCCTCGAGTGGTTTTGTTGTCGGGATTAGGCCATTCTCTTATGTCCTAAACCCTAAACCCTAAACCTTAAACCCTAAAACCCTAAAACCCTAAACCCTAAACTGTAAAAACCTAAAAACCTAAACCTAAACTAAATAAAACCTAAAAATAAAATAAATAAGAAAAACCTAAACCTAAATAAAATAAAGATATAAAATAAAAAAATACATAAACTAAAACCTAAACCAAAACCTAAAAAAATAACTAAAATAAAACAAACCTAAGAATAAAAAACCTTAATAAATTAAAAACTAAACGTAAAATAAAAATAAAATAAACCTAAAATAAAATAAGATGAAAATTAAATAAAAACCTAAACCTGAAAAATAAACCAAAAAAAACTTAAAGATAAATAAAAAATGAAACCTAAACTCTAAACTAAAAAATAAAACTTAACCTAAAATAAAGATAAAATAAATAAAATAGAATAATCATAAACCTAAACTAAAATAAACTAAACTAAAATAAATTAAGCCTAAACCTAAACCTAAACTAAATAAAATAAAATAAACTAAAAAAAAAACTTAACCTAAAAAAAATAATAAAACCTAAAAGTAAACCTAAAATAAAAAAAATAAAACCAAAACCTAAAAAAATAGAATACAAACCTAAACCTATACCTAAAAATAAAAAATATAACATACACCTAAAAAATAAAATAAAAATAAAATTCAAGTAAAAAATAAACCTAAACCTAAACCTAATCCTAAAAAATAAACAAAAATAAAAAATAAACAAAAAATAATAAACTAAAATAAATAAAAAATAAACTAAATAAACTAAGTTAACCTAAATCTACTAGTTTACTTAATCTTTTTTTTTAAAAATAACCTTAAACCATAAACCCTAAGCCCTAAACCCTGAACCTACAACCCTAAAACCATAACCCAAAACCCAAAACCCTAATCCCAACCCTAAAAGCATAAACTCAAACTAAACCTTAAACCCTAAAACACCCTACACTAAACCCTAAACCCTAAACCCAAAACCTACACTAAACCTAAAGTAACTAAATAAATTAAAATAAACTAGTCCTAAAACCTAATAAACCTAAACCTAAACCTAAGAATGGGAACCTTGACCTAAACTAAAATGAAAAAAGAAATGTTGAATTTGTTCTCTGTAAAAAAGAACCCAAAACCAAACCTAAACTAAAACCAACCCTGGACCTAAAACCTAAACCTAAACTAAACCTTAAACTAAATTGTAAAACCAAACCTAAAACCATAAACTATAAACTAAATCCTAAACACTAAACTAAAACTAAAGCATAACCCTAAACAAAACCAAAACCCTAAACAACCCTAAACTAAACTATAAACCCTTAAACTTAAACCTCCTAAACTTAAACCATGAACCCTAAATCAAAACCCTAAACTAAACCCTAAACTAACCAACTATAAACCTCAAACCCAAAGCCTAAAACATAAAACCCTAAACCCTAAACCCTAAACCCTAACCCAAAACTTAAATAAACCCAAAACCCTAATCCCTAAACCCTAACCCTAAACCCTAAACATTAAAAGCATAAACCCTAAAACCCTGAACTCTAAACCCTATACCCTAACCATAATCCACAAACCCTAAACTTAAACTTAAAGTAACTAAATAAATTGAAAAAATAAACCTAAATTACTTAAACCCTAAGAATAGGCAAAACCTTGAGAGCAGGAATGTTAGCGTCAAGTAGGCACAGTCTAAATCTAGCGATGGAGGTGAAGGTGGAGACAACAGTTATCATAGTGGTGATGGGGGATCTAGAGGTGGGGTGGATATGAGGTGGCTGTAGTGGTTATGGAGGATGAGCAATGGAGGTTATACCATGGTGGAGGGATATGATGGATACTGAGAGGGTGGTTCTGATGGGAACTAGAGAAATTGAAGAACAGTTGATCCATTTTGCTTCTTATGGAACTATATTTGTACAATAGAGATGGTTCTAATTATCTATGGTTTTTGATTTGCTCTATGCGTCACTTTTTATCTATGTCATCACTTGTGTCTTAGAAAACTTGGTGTGTTACTTGGTTGATGAATTTGAAAAGAAGAAATGTTGAATCTGAATTTATTCTCTTTAAAAAAACAAAAACCCTAAACTCTAAACTAAAATCTGAACCCTAGACCTAATGCTAAACCATAAACCCTAAATCCTAAACCAATAACCCTTAAAACCTGAAACCCTAAACCTTAAACCCTAAACCCTAAAACCCTAAACCATAAACCCTAAACCCTAAACCCCAAACCCTAAACCCTAAACCCTAAACCCTCAATTAACCCTAAACCCTAAAAAGATATAAACCTAAACATGACCTAAATAAAACATAAAACTAAATAAATAATAAAACCTAAACCAAAAATAAAAAATAAAATGAAATAAAATAAAATTCTAAACTAAAATGTATACTTAAATCTAAACTTAAACTTAAACCTAAAAAAGAAAATAAAATAAAAAATAAAAACTAAAAAACTAAACTAAAATAAAATAAATTAAAACCTAAACTAAACTAAAAAATAAAATCTAAATTAAAAAACTAAACAAAATAAAATAAAATAAAATAAAACTAAATAAAACCTTAAACCTAAAAATAAACCTAAAATAAATAAAAATTAAACCTAAACCCTAAACAAAAAAACCAAAATGTAAAATAAAAATCAAATAAACCTTAACCTAAACTAAAATAAATAAAATCTAAACCTAAACTTAAAATAAACTAAACCTAAACCAAAACCTAAACACAAACCTAAAAATAAAAAATAAAACCTAAACCCTAAAAAAAAATCTAAACTTAAAATAAATAATATAAAGTAAACATAAACCTAAAGTAAAATAAAGAAAACCTAAACCCTAACCCTAATCCCAAAAACTCTGAAGCCTAAACCCTAAATCCTAAACCATAAACAAAACCTAAACCTAAACTAAATAAACCTAAAAATAAAATAAAAGAAACCTACACCTAAATAAAATTTTAAAAAAGGAAAAAAAATAAACTTAAACCTAAACTTGAACCTAAACCTAAACCTAAAAGTAAGAATATAATAAAATAAAAATAAAAAACTAAACTAAACTACAAAAAATACACCTAAAAATGGAAAACCTAAATAAAATAGAAACTAAACATAAAATAAAATGAAATAAAAACAAAATAAAAACTTAAACCTAAAAAATAAATCTAAAAATAAAATGTAAAAATAAATAAAAAATAAAACCTAAATGATAAACTAAAAAAAAAACTAAACTTGAAATGAACAAAATAAAATAAACATAAACCTAAACTAAATTAAACAAAACTTTAAAAAAAAACCTAAACCCTAAACATATAACCGTATATCCTAAACCCTAAATCTTTAAATCATAAACCCTAATCCCTAAACCCTAAACCCTAAAAACCTAAAAACCTAAACCTTAAACCAACCAAAACACAAAACCCTAAAACTAACCTTAAACCCTAAACCCTAAACCTTAAACCTACAACCCTAAACCCTAAACCCTAACCCTAAAACCCTAAAGCCAAAACCCTAAACCCTAAAACATAAATCCTAAACCCTAAAACCCTAAACCCTAAACCCTACACCCTAAACTCTAAACCCTAAACCTTAAACCACAAATCCTAAACCATAAACCCTAAACCCTAAACCCTAAACCCCAAACCATAAACCTTAAGCCATAAAAACCTAAACACCTAAACCTAAACTAAATAAAACCTAAAAATAAAATAAATAAAAAACCTAACGCTAAATAAAATAAAATAAAAACTTAAAGTAAAACCTAAACCTAATTTTAAACCTAAAAATAAAATAAAATAAATAAATAATTACTAAACTAAAGTAAAATAAATAAAAACTTAAACTAAACTAAAAAAGAAAATAAACCTAAAAATAAAAAACCTAAATAAAATAAAACCTAATTGTATAATAAAAATAAAATAAACCTAAAAGAAAATAAATTAAAAACTAAATAAAAACTTAAATCAAAATAATAAACTTAAAAATAAAACCTAAAAATAAATAAAACATAAAACTATTCCCTAAACTAAAAAAAAAACTTAAACCTAAAATAAAAATAAAATAAACCTTAACCTAAACTAAAATAAACTAAAATAAATAAAACCTAAACCTAAAGCTAAACTAAAGTAAACCGAAACATAAACCTAAATTAAATAAAATAAAATATACTAAAAATAAACTTAAACTTAAACTAAAATATAATACCTAAAAATAAACCTAAAATAAAAACCTAATGCTAAAATCTAAAAAACTTAAACCAAAAAAATAAAATAAAAATAAAATTAAACAAAAATAAACATAGTCCTAGACCTAAACCTAAAAAAAAACTAAAATAAAAAATATGAACTAAAATAAATAAACTAAACTAAGAGAAATAATAAATAAACCTAAATGAAAATATAAAATAGACTAAATAAACTAAATAAACCTAAACCTACAAGTTTAATTAATTTTTTATTTAAAAAAAACCTAAAATCCAAAACCTTAAACCCTTAACACTAAATCGTAAACACTAAACCCTAAACCCTAAACCCTAAACTTAAAACCCTAAACCCTAAACCTTAAACCCTAAACTTTAAAACCTAAATCCTAAACTAACCCTAAACCCTAAACTCTTAACCCTAAATCATAAACCCTAAACATTAAGCCCTAAATAAAAACCTAAACCTTAAATAAAAAACTTGAACCTAAACCTAAAACTAAAAAAACTAAAATCAAAACCTAAACCTAAACTTAAATAAACCTAAATAAATAAACTAAAAAATAAACCAAAATAAACTTAAATAAACTAAATAAATAAATCTAAATCTAAACCTAAACTAAATAAACCAAAACCTAAAATAAAAATAAAAACCTAAACCTAAACCTAAACCAAAAAACTTAAACCAACCTAAACCTAAACCTAAACCTAAACTAAACTAAATAAATAAAAATATAAATAAAAACTTAAACCTAAACCTAAGCCTAAACCTAAACAAAACTAAAAACCTAAAAACTAAAAAAAATTAAACCTAAAAAATCAAACCCTAAATAATACCTATACCTAAACTGAACTAAATAAACCTAACCCCAAACCTAAACCTCAAAAAAAAACCTAAAACCTAAAGCTAAACTAAATAAATAAAATAAAAAGTGAACTTAAACCAAAACCAAAACCTAAACCTAAACCTAAATAAACCTAAACCTAAATCTAAAATCCTAAACCTAAAATCTAAACCAAAACCTAAACTAAAATAAATAAATAAAATAAACCTAAACCTAATAAAATAAAAGCTTAAACTAAAATAAACTAAACTAAAAACCTAAACCTCAAAGCTTAAAATAAAACCTAAACCTAAACCAAAACTTAAACTAAATCTTAAATAAATAAACCTAAACATAAAATTAGACAAAAATAAATAAAATAAACCTAAATAATAAAAATAAAAATAAAAACTAAAATAAACTAAAAAAAATAAACCTAAACCTAAACCTTAAAACATAAACCTAAACCTAAACTAAAAGAAACTAAACTAAATAAAATAAATGAAACCTAAACTTAATCCTAAATAAATAAAACTAAAAACTAAACCTAAATTTAAACCCAAACCTAAACCTAAAACTAAACCTAAATAATAAAACTTTAACCTAAACTAAATAAACTAAAAAATAAATAAAATAAACCTAAACTAAATAAAAGCTAAATCTAAACCCTAAACCTAAACTAAATAAAATTAATAAACCTAAACTAAACCTAAAACCTAAACAAAACCTAAATAAAAACCTAAACCTAAGCTAAACCTAAACCTAAATAAACCTAAAAGCTAAACCTAAATAAACCTAAACCTAAAATAAATAAATAAAAATAAAGGCTAAACTAAAAAGAATAAAAGCTAAACTAAAACTTAAAACAGTAAACCTAAACTAAAACTTAAACCTAAAAGCCTAAACCTAAACCTAAACTAAACTAAATAAACCTAAATAAATAAATCCTAGATATAAAAATATAAACTAAATAAACCTAAACCTAAACTTAAACCTAAAACCCAAACCTAAAAATAAACTAAATAAATAAAAATAAACCCAAACCAAAAAAATAAAACCTAAACATAAAATAAAAAATAAACTAAAACCTAAACCTAAACCTAAACCTAAACTTAAATAAACCTAAACTAAAATAAACTAAAATAAACTAAATGAAAAAATAAAACTCAAAGCGAAACCTAAATAAATAAAAAATAAAAACCTAAAATCTAAATCTAAACCTATATAAAATAAACCAAAACCTAAAATAAAAATCCTAAAACCTAAATCTAAACCTATATAAAAATAAAACTAAATAAACTAAAAAATAAAACCTAAACCTAAACCAAAAATAATAGTAAACCTAAACTAAAATAAACTAAATAAATAAACCTAAACTTAAATAAACTAAAACTTAATAACCTAAACCTAAACCTAAAAATAAAAACTTAAACTTAAACATAAACTAAAAATAAAACCTAAGCCTAAATATAATTAAAATGTAAATAAACTAAATAAAACATTTTTCCTTGGTTTGTGGATTGGTGGTAGCTCATAGTTTATCTTGATTTTCTATTTTCTCCTTCGTGGTGGTTTGTCTATGGGGTTGGAGGGACTTTACTTGCCTCGGCTATTTTCTCTCCTTCCCTTTCTTTATTTGGTTGGGTGGCCCTCCTTGGGTTTTCTCCTTGGTTGTTTTTCTAGTTGGGTGACTAAATTTTTATTATTTTGGTTTTTTGATGATCTCTAGGAGGTTGTGGCTATACCTACTGTTGTTTTTTCCACCTATTATGGGCTCTATTTTGGGTTAGTCTTTCATTTTGGCTAGTCGCCCCCCTTCCGATATTGGATCCTCTGCTATTATGGTTGGTTGTTGAGTGGTAGTTGTTGGTCTCTTCAAGATTTGATTAGCTTTGGTATTTTCAATACTTTTTGGTTATTTATCTTGGTTTTAGTTGAGGATTCATGTTGGTTGGCTATTTTCTCTTTTGATTGGCATGAGAATAGCTTCTTTATGGTTTTTTCCTTCCTAACCTAGTTATGGATAATTTTATTGATGGTTGATATCTGGTGGCTTTTTGTCACTGCTTATTGGATTGATGGTATCCTTTTCTCTACTTGGATTGGTCTGGTGTCTACTGATGACTTATTGTGTCTCTCCCATGCTTAGAGCTTTGATGTCTATTTGAATGATGGTTGTTGTTATTTTTATTATTTTAGTCTCTTTCTGGGCTATTTTATTTGTTGTTGCTATGCTTCTGAATTGGCTTGTCCCTTTGAATTCTTTCTTGTAGGTGGTGGCTCTATCACTGACCTTACTTGTATCTTACGGGTATTTTATTTGTGGCCATGGTCTTTGTTAGTTATTTGGTTGTTGGCTGGATGATGGGCGGTTGTTTCTTTGTTTGCTAATGCAGGTTTCTTTATTTTCTAATGCAGATTCTGGATTCCTTTGGGTTGCCTTCTTTCGATGTTGTCTTGTATCAGGTATGCTGCCAATGATGGCCCTGATGTTACCCATATCTTTTCTTTTGGCTGGTAGCATTGCATATGAATGTAACCCTTCTTAAGATGTTTGGATGCTCATATGCATTATTTCCTCTTGAGGTCATCTTAACTGAGCCTGAGCCTTTTCTTTCTCAGCACTCTCTAATTGATTTCTTTATCCTTATTCTTGTTAGCTATGACTATTTCTTTTGTAGTGTTTTGCAAATTTCTTTTACAGGTTGGGACTTTTCAGATGGAATGATCATTACTCAGTCAACTCAAGAGATGTTGATGTGGATATTGTTATCTTGCCTCTCAAAAGGGATCATGAGCCACAGTTGACTAGTCTTTTGACTATTTTTTGCTTATATTATATTAGTCTTAATATGTGTCTTTTCCACTTTTGCATTTTTAGTTGTTGCTTTTTCTCTTTGTTTTTCCATTGTACTTAGATGGGGGTTTAGCTCTTTAGGTTCCTTATGCCTCTGAGAGCAATAGATATTTGAGCTTTACCATTATTAAAGACATTGTATCCTTTTCCATTATTGTAATAAAATTCTAACCTTTCGTTAAAAAACAAATCCTAAACCCACACCTAATCCTAACTACTTCGACCAAATCTAAACCCTAAAACCTAAACTTTTAAACTACAAAACCCTACCCTAAATCTTAAACCCAAATTTACCCTACCCTACCCAAGCAATAATCTCAGACCCTGGGCCAGGACCACACCCCAGGCCTAAACCTAGGCTGAGCCACTGGGCCACAGGCCCTAGGCCTGGGCCTGAGCTCTGACCCTAAAGGCCCTCAGGCCTGGGCCTTGGCCACTAAAAGGCCCCAGCCCCTAGACCCTGGGCCTGGGCCCAGGCTGGGCCCCTGGGCCCAGGCCCTAGATCCACAGGCCCTGGGCCTAGCCACAGGCCTAAGCATGGCTAGATAAAAGGCCCAGGCAGCATAGATAAATGGAATAGGCTGAGCCTAGATAAATAAAAAGATAAAGATAACTGAGCTAAAACCTAATCTGAGCTGAGGCTGGGCCTAAAATAGATAGATTAAAGTAAAAACTAACTAAGACAAGAATAACAGATAAAATAAATCTAAAGGCTAAAGATAAAGTAAACCTAATATAACCTAAACATAAAGATAAAATAAAATCAACCTAAAATAAAATAAAATAAAACTTTAAAACCTAAGCTTAAATAATAAAAGAATAACAAAATAAATAAATAATAAACCTACCTAAACTAAAACCTAGGCAAATAAATAAATAAATAAACCTAGGCAACTAGATATAAACTAAAATAAATAAAGCTAAATAGGCACAAATGCTAAACCTAAACTAAACTAAATAAAATAAAATAAAAATAAACCTAAACTAAACTAAAATAAACATAAAATAAGCCTAAAATAAAACCTAAACCTAAACCAAAACATAAAATAAAACATTAACTACCTAAAACTAAAAAATAATACTAAACTTAAAATAAAATAAAATAAATTAAATTGAAAATAAACTAAACCTAAATATAAACCTAAAATTAACTAAAATAAAAGACTAAAATAAATAAAACTAGATAAATCAACTAAACTAAATGAAAATAAAATAAACCTAAATATAAAATAAAGAGTAATCTTAAATAAAATAAACTAAATAAATAAACCTCTTGGTTTACTTATTTTAAAAAAAACTCAAACCCAAAGCGTAACCATAAAACTAACCTTAAACCTCCATAACCATAGTTCTAACTACCTAAACCCTAAACCACAACAACAAAAACCTAAACCAAAACTAAATAAATCTTAAAATAAAATAAATAAATAAACATAAACAAAATAATATAAAAATAAAATAAAATAAAACCTAAATTAAAACTAAACCTAAACCTAAACTAAACCTAAAACTAAAATAAAATAAAAAATAAAACTAATCTAATAAAATAAATAAAACCAAGTAAACTAAAACATAAAATAAACCTAAAGTAAAAACCTAAATAAAATAAAACCTCAGTAAAATAAAAAATAAACCTAAATTAAAATATAATAAAAACTAAATAAAACTAAACCTAAACTAAAAAAAAAACTTATTCCACTAAACATAAAAACAAAATAAAATAAACCTAAGCCTATAAAATAAACAAATAAAATAAATAAAACCTAAAATAAACCTAAAATAAACCAAAGAATAGAAAACCTAAATAAAATAAAAAACTAAACATAAAATAAAAGAAAATAAACTAAAATAAAACTAAAATAAAATAAAAATAAAATTAAATAAAATCCTAAACCTAAAAATAAAACCTAAACCCTAAACTAAAATAAAACCTAAACCTAAAATGAAAATAAAATAAACAAAATAAAATAAAATAAACCTAAAATAAAAAAAAATGTAAAACCTAAACCTAAAAAAATAAAATAGAAACCTAAACCTAAAAATTAAATTAAAATAATACTCAAATAAAAATAAACCTAAACTAAAAAGACATAAAGATAAAAGATAAATGAAACAAAATAAATAAATAAACTAAATAGATTTAAAAACATAAATAAAATAAAATAAATAAACTAAACCTTTCTTTGCTTAATTTTATAAAAACCACTAAACCATGGATGATTACAAAAACTGGACCTGGATACACCAATCACTCAGGACCCTGGGCCTTAGCTCAAACCCTGGGCCATAAACCCTACCATAAACCCTAAGACCCTACTCTAAACTAATAACCACAAACCTAAAACCTAAACTTAAATTAAATAAAACTAATAAAATATAAAAAAACTTAAACATAAATAAAATAAAACTAAACCTAAAACCTAAACCTAAAAAAACTAATAAAATAAACTAAAATAAAATAAATAAAACCTAAACTAAGGTGAAAATAAAATAAACCTAAGAATAAAAGTAAAATAAAACTAAAATGAAATAAAAAAGACGGACCAAAATAAAATAAAATAAAAACTAAATAAAAACCTAACCCAAAAAAATATACCTATAAATAAATAAAAAATAAAACCTAAACCTTAAACTAAAAAAACAAAACCTAAAATAGAAATAAAATAAACTTAGACCTAAACTAAAATAAACTAAACTTAAATAAATAAATCCTAAACCTAAAATAAACTAAATAGAAACCTAATCCTAAAACACTGAGTAAAATCTTTAAATAAATCAAATCACTTAAGGAAAAAATCAACCCCTTTATAAATTAAATCCCTTACACTTAGCAAGGTACAACTCTAAAGCCTAGTTAGGACATATCACACAAGCTTTAATTCACAAACATTAGGCTAAGTCACCAATTTTAACTTTATGTTAGGGTGGCGTATGGTTTGATGTATGCTTGTTTTGTGATGTATTATTATAGACTAAATGTTAGGGTGTATGTGTGTAGTCCGGATGTTAGGCCAATATTAGCCTAATCATGCTTTCTACAGGGGTTGTGCTTAAGGGGCTGTTAAATAAAAATATTAATGCTTTTTGTTGTGCAGGTTGCTTAGCCCCTAAGCATATCCCAAGTTAGGACAGGTGGGTTTAGTTACCCATGTGTGGGGTACTAAGTCCAAATTATTCATATAATTACTTGGGTTGTATGGTGTGTTTAGCTAACATTTATTTTACAATTGTAGCTAGGTTTACTTTCCTTATTTTAATGTCATTTTGCATTAGGATTAGGATGAGTATTATGGGGGATTAGGATGTGCATTGGTTATAAGACCAAGTCTTATGTACCATGTGATGCCTTTGGAGCAAGCATATCCAAATCAAGCCAAAAAGAAGAAAGAAATAGAGCAAATTAAATGAAGACATGGAAGATGAAGAAATGAAGAAGGAAGAATGAAGAATGAATACCCCCATAACATTCATCATTTGTAATTGTAATTATTCTCTTATAATCTAGGTTGTATAAAGGTAGAACTCGGCTACCCACATTTCTTTTTAGGATGTATAGTGGTACCTAATCATATCAGCCTTTTATTCTTTTATAATAGCTTTATAAAAATTATTTGATGTTTTGTTGAGCTTGTGCATTAGAAAAAGGATGCCTTTTCATAGTTTGTTTATGATTTGTGATTGTTGTATGGCCTGGATGTGATTAGGCTCTAAGGATAAAAATAAAGTTTCTATCCCATTAACAACTCATAACTAAACTTTTAAAATAACTCATAATCTCATATTAAAACCTAGGCATTAAATCAAGATAATAAAATATTTAGCAACCCCTTAGCTGGATGTTGTATGTTTAATATCATGCATAATCATCTTATTTCACGCTTATTAATAGAGGGATTCCATCTTTGCCAGATAGAATGAGCTTAACCTTTGAGAGCCTATGATGGAAGAACACAACTTTCCCTTTTGATTTGGCTCAAAATCAACTTCTCATGCAGTTAGGCATACAAAATCCTATAGCCTGTGTCAAAATAAAGAGTCCTAAATTTAAATAAAGTTTGGTAGGAATTTGCATCAGATTTAAGTCATTATTCATACCCCCTATGCTCTAGTCTCTTAGGGATTGGGTTTAAGGACTTAGTCTCTTTTTTAATAATAACAACCTAGCCATCTCACAAAAGAATATGACTTGCTCACATGGATTTAAAGCGTAGGAGGAGTTAGCTGACTGCCACTCCAAGCAGTAATAAGTCTAGCAATCAGGTTGTTTACTCTCTCCTGTGGAGGTTAACCATATACCCACTTTTTCCTTAGATTTAGGTCATGATTTGGCCCTCACCAAAGTTCCCTGGATTTAGGATCTGAGATTTCTATTTCCCTTTGCAGACTATAAGCATAAATCATCACCTCGACATTTCCATAATCTTGTACTGTGGAATTATAAGTCCTAGATTTCTAATAAAATTTCAAATCAAAATAAATCTCCTCAATTTCAAATATATAAAGCGCAACCATAGGATAGATTGGACTACTCACTAGGTTTCTAAATATCATGAGCACTCCTTACTCATCTCCTTTGGTTTCGATAATAACTCTTCCCTTTTGATCCATCCCACTTGATCTTCTAAAATACAACCAATTTATTTATAGTCCTATCTTTGAACTCTTTGAAGACAATAATCGCTTACTTTAATCGAGAGTATTCTTAAGGGATTCATTTTTTTATGATGTAATTAACTATGGGGGCTTGCCTCCATGAGGAATTTAACGAACCCGATTTAAATAAACCTAGCTTTACTTTTTCACATAAAGTATGGAAAAAATCACTGGTATTTTCAAAGAATCATCATGCCTTAGGAGTCTTTATTAGGTGATCAGGTCCATCGTAGGGTAGTGATTTCAATCTTTTGAGATAGTGCGTTGTTCCTTGATGTCGTACCCGATCAGCTCAATATGTATATCCTTAGATCTATGTGGTGTCCCCTCACATATACACACATAAATGAAACTAAAAATAAACAACCTAAACCTAAAAAAATAAAATAATAACCTAAACCTAAACCTAATAATAAAAAATAAAACCTAAACCTAAAAAGTAAAACAAAAATAAAACTAAACTATAAAATAAACCTAAACTAAATTAATAAACTAAAATAGAAAACCTAAACTAAAATAAATAAACTACACTAAATAAAAATAAAAATAAACTTAAATTAAATTAAAAATAATAAAATAAACTAAAATAAAAAAATAAACTAAATAAACCTAAACTTACAAGTTTACTTAATTGAAAAAAAATTAAAAAAATAAAATAATAAAATAAATAAAGAAACCCTAACCCTAAACACTAACCCGAAACCCCAAACCATAAACCTAAACCCTAAATCCTAAAACTAACCCTAAACCCTAAAACCTAAACCTACAACCCTCAACTTACAACCATGAACCCTTAACCTACAATCCTAAACATACAACCCTAAACCCTAAACCCAAAACCCTAAACCCAAAGCCCTAAACCATAAACCCTAACCCTAACCCTAAACCCTAAACCCTAAACTCTGAACCCTAAAACCATAAAACCCAAACTCTAAACTAAACATAAACCCTAAAATCTAATAAACCCAAACCTAAACTTAAACCTTAAGAATGGGCAGAACCTTGATGGCATGAACATCACCGTAAACTAGGCTTAATCTATATCTGTGGGTGGAGGCGAAGGTGGAGGCTGTGGTTATCACAATCGTGGCTGGGGATCTAGATGTAGTGGTGGATATGAAAGTGGTGGTCAAAGCAGTGGTGGTTATTGAGGCGGGAGGAGCAACGGAGGTTACAGGCATGGTGGTGGTGGAGGGAGAGATCTGGGATATGATGGAGGATCCTACTACTCAAGAAGTCGGGGTGGTTCTGATGGAAACTGGAGAAAGCCAAGAACAGTCGATCCAATCTGTTGCTTATGGAACTGTGTCGTTATAGTAGAGACGGTTCTAGTTATCTACGGTATTTGATTTGTTCTATGCATCCTCATTTTTGATCTATATCGTCCCTTGTGTCTTAGAAAACTTGGTGTGTTACTTGGTTGATAAAATCAAAATAAAGAAATGTTGAATCTAAATTTGTTCTCTATTAAAAAAAACTAAAACTTAAACCTAAAATAAAAACCTAAAACCCAAACTTAAAAAAATAAAATAAGAACTTAAACCTAAACTTAAAAATAAAAAATAAAACCTAAACCTAAAAAATAAAACAAAAATAAAAATAAACTAAAAAACAAAACTAAACCTAAACCTAAGAAATAAACTAAAAAAAACCTAAACTAAAATAAATAAACCTAAAATGAATAAACTAAACTATATAAAAATAAAAATAAACCTAAATAAAAATAAAAATTAAATTAAATTGAAATAAATAAAAAATAGACTAAACAAACTAAATAAACTTAAATCTACCAGCTTTCTTAGTTTAAAAAATAAAAATAAAAAATAAAAAATCCTAACCTTAAACCCTAAAAGTAACACTAAACCCTAAACCCTAAACCCTAAACCTACAACCCTAAAACCCAAACCCTAAACCTTAAACCCTAAACCCTAAACCCTAAACACTAAACCTAAGCCCAAACCACAAACCAAACCTAAACCCTAAAACAATAATAAACCACAAAAAATATAAATACCCAGAACTATAAAATAGATAAACTAAAAAAATTAATAAATAAACCTAACTAAAATCAAAATAAAATAAATAAAAAATCAAAACAAAATAATAAAAAAACATAAACTAAAACTAAACTAAACTAAACCTAAAAGAAAATAAAATAATTAATAATACTAAACTAAAATCAAATAAATAAATAAGAGCTAAAAAAAAATAAAACCAAACCTAAATAATAAAATAAACTAAATAAAACCTAAACTAAAATGAAAACTAAAATAAATAATAAAAAACTAAAATAAAAAAAATCAACCTAAAATAAAATCAAAACCTAAACCTAAACTAAATAACTAATCCAAAACTACCTAATGAAATAAACTGAGCTAAAATAAATAAAATAAAATAAAAATAATTCTAAATAAAACCTAAACTTAAAAAAATAAAATAAAATAAATAAAACCTAAACAAAATAAAATAAATAATAAAAAAAAACTAACTAAACCAAATAAAATAAAATAAAAATAAAAAAAACTAAACTAAATAATAAATAAAATAAAATAAATAAATAAACTTAAACTACAAATTTAAAAAGGTAAAATAAAATAAATCCTAAACCACTAGCCAAAATAAACATAAACTAAGAAAAATAACTAAACCCTAAACCATAAATCGTAACCTAAACCCAAACCTAAAAAACCCCAAAAAGAATAAAACCTAAACCTAAAGAAATAAAACACAAAATAATATAAATAAAAAACTAAGCCTAAATAAAATAAAATAAAATAAAAACCTAAACTAAAATCTAAATCGAAACATAAAAATAAAATAAAAAATAATAAATAAGTTAAAATAAAATAAATAAAAACCTAAACTAAATTATAAAATAAAATAAACCTAAAAATTAAAACCAAAATAAAATAGAACATTATCGTAAAATAAAAATAAAATACATCTAAATTAAAATAAAATAAAAACTAAATAAAAACCTAAATCTAAAAAATAAACATAAAATAAGACCTAAACCCTAAACTAAAACAAAACCTAAACCTAAAATAAACAAAATAAAATAAACCTAAACCTAAAATAAAATAAACTAAATTAAAATAAGAAAACTTAAACTTAAACCTAAAATAAACTAAACCTAAACCCCAAATTAAAAAAAAGTAAAATAAACTAAAAATGAACCTAAACCAAAACTAAAAAATAAAACCTACAAATAAACATAAAACCAAAACCTAAACCCTAAACCTAAAAAAATAAAATAAAAACTAAAACCTAAAATTAAAATAAAAAAAATGTAATTCTAACATAAATTTTATAAAAAATAAACTAAAAATAACCTAAACCTAAAATAAACTAAAATAAAACCTAAACTAAAATAAATAAACATAAAATTACTCTAAAATAAATAAATAAAATATAAAATAAACATAATACTAAATAACATAAACCCTGTTGTGACTAAATCCTAAACCCACCCACACCTTATCTCTATCACTCCTAAACCACTACATACCCTATACTTAAGCCACAAAACCCTACCATAAACCCTAAAACCTTACCAAACCCTATGACACTAAACAAATCCTATACTTTCACCTAATATAAAACTTAACCCAAGCCTTACCCACAAACCCTAAAAACTAAACACTAAACCCTAAATCTACCATACCACTAAACTAACCCTAAAAAATTCCTAAAACCTAAAACCTAAACCTAAAAATAAACATAAAATAAAATAAATAAACTAAACCTATAAGATAAAAAAATATTTAATAAACAAATAAAAATCTAAACCTAAAAATGGAGAAATTAAAAAATAAACTCAAATAAAATAAGTAAAACCTAAAATAAACTAAAATAAAAAACATAAAATAAAATAAATAAAATAAAAACTCAGTAATGTGAAAATAAAATAAACCTAAAATAAAATAAAATAAAACTAAATAAAACCTAAACCTAAATAAACCTAAAAATAAATATAAAAAATTAAAATACTAAATAAAAAAAACCAAAATAAATAAAAAATAAACTTAAACCTAAACTAAAATAAATAAAACCTAAACTCTAAAATATCTTAACTAAACCCTAAACTAAATAAAATAAAATAAACTAAACTAAAAAAAAACCTAAAAATAAATGAAATCAAAAAAAAAACTAAAAAACCTAAACCTAAAATTAAAAGAAAAGCTAAACCAAAATGTAAAAAAAATAAACTAAACTAAAAAAATAAACATAAACTAAACATAAACCTAAAATAAACTAAAATAAAATACTAAAATAAAATCTCTAAATAAATAAACTATAAATAAAATAAAAAATGAACCTAAAGAAAAATAAAAAAATAAAATAAACTGATAAATTAAAAATAAAATAAATACTAATAAGTTCAGTTTACTTAATTTTAAAAAAACCCTATAAAACCCTAAAATATAATGAATCCTAAAATACCCTGACCTAAAGCTAACCTAAACTAAACTAAATAAATCCTAAACCCTAAACCCTAAACCCTAATTATAAAAAAATAAAAAAACCCTAACCCTAAACCATAAATCATAAAACCAAAATCCCTAAACCTAAACCCTATCCCCAAACCCTAAACCCTAAACCCTAAATAGTAAACCCAAAATAGTAAAAACCTAAAAACTTATACCCAAACTAAACACTATAAATAAAATAGTAAAAAAAACCTAAATAAAATAAAAATAAAAAAAATAAAATAAACCTCAACCTTATCTAAATCTAAATATAAAATAAAATAAAAAAATTAAAAACTTAAAAATAAAATAAATAAAAAATATAAACTAAACTAAAAAAATAAACATATAAATAAAAACAAATAAAATAAAACCAAAGTAAAATAAAAGAAAATAAACCTAATAAAATAAAATAAAACTAAATAAATATAAACCTAAATAATAATTAAGAATGAAAATAAAATAATTAAATTTAAACCTAAATGGTAAACTAAAAAATCTAAAAAAATAAATAAAATAAAATAAACTTAAACTAACCAAAATAAACTAAACTAAGATAAATAAAACTTAAACCTAAACCTAAAATAAACTAAACCTAAATTGTGAGCTAATAAAATAAAATATACTAAAAATGAACATAAACCGAAGCTCAAAATTAAATCATAGAAATAAACCTAAAATAAAAACTTAAAACCTAAGCCATAAGAAAATAAAATAAAAACCCATAACTAATCCTAAAAAGGAAAAAATTAAACCTAAAAAAATAAAATAAAACTAAAAAAATAAACATAAACTAAACTAAACCTAAAAAATTAAACTAAAATAAAACCTAAACTAAAATAACTTAAAATAAATAAACTAAAAGTAAAAATAAAATAAAAACTAAATAAAAAAATAAAATAAAATAAAATAAATAAATAAAAAATAAATAAATAACAAAACCTGGGTTTACTTAATTTTAAAATAAAACCCCAAACCTAAAACTAATACCCACAAACCCTAAACCACTGAGCCATAAACCTCCACAAGCCCCAAACTCTAGGCCCAAACCTAAACTAAACCTAAACCTTAAACCCTAAAGTTTTGACTGACCTAAACCTAGCACTAGGCCTAAAATAAACTGGTGACTAACCCACTAAACCTAGGCTGACAGGCCACTGACTCATGCATAAACCCTAAATAATAAATCCCCCACCATGGGCTCTTAAACCATAAACCATCCCTGGGCCACTCTGAGCCACCTACAATAAAGACCTTTAGATAAAGATAAACCTGACCTTAAATGATAAAACTTAAACTGTAAAATTAACATGGGCTTAAAGCTGCACTAAATAAATACTAAAGATAAATAAAGCTAATACTAAAATTAGCTTACAAATAGATAAAATAAAAACTAAAATAAACTAACTCACACTAAAATAAAAAATAAACCTAAAAGATCTAAATGTAAACCTAAAAATAAAAAAACCTAAACCTAAACCTAAAAATAAAAATAAAACCTAAACCTAAAAAATAAAAGAAAGGAAACTAAACTAAAATAAGCAACTACTAAACTAAAAATAAAATAAAACCTAAACTAAAATAAATAAACCTAAAATAAAATAAACTAAATTAAATAAAAAATTGACCTAAATATAAATAAAATAATATAAACTAAAATAAATTAAAATAAACTAAATAAACTAAATAAAATAAACATCTTGGGTTTAATTAATTTAAAAAAAAACCTCAACCCTAAATGCTAAATCCTAAACTAACCTAAACCTAAACCATAAACCAAACCCTAACCACAAAACAAACTATAACTGACCACACTTAAAACCTAAACTCTAAACTAACCTTAAACCATAAACACCCTTAACCCAAAAAAACTCAAACCACAGTAGAAACTTAAAACTAACCCTAAACCTGCTAACCCACAACCTAGAAAACCCTAAAACCTTAAACCCTAATCTTGAACCCAAAACTTAAACCCTAAAGTATAAACCACAAACCAGACCTAATCCCTAAACCCAAAAGCCTAACCACAAACCTGACCTAAACACCCATAAACCTAGTTACTAAATAAACTAAAAAAATAAACCTAAAAGCTAAAACCTAATAATCCTAAACCTAAACCTAAGCCTGAATGGGAACTGGGTGAGAACATTACTGGGTTAAGATCGGCTGGAGGCAAAGTATGTCCTGGTGGTGAGGGATCCGATCTTTAGTGGATATGGAGGTGATGGTCTGAGTAGTTGTGTTTATGGAGGTAGGAGGAGCGATAGAGGTTACAGCCGTGATGGTGGCAGAGGGAGAGATCGTGGATAAGATGGTGGATCCCGCTACTCGAGAGAGGTGGTATATGATGGGAAGAAGAAACGAAGAACGGCAATCGATCTACACTTATGGAACTATGTCTTTATAGTAGAGACGATCCTAGTTATCTTGGATCTTTGATTTGCTCTAAGCGTGCTCATTTTTTATCTATGTAGTCACTTGTGTCCTTGAAAACTTGGAGTCTTGCTTGGTTGATAAAATTAAAAAGAAGAAATGTTGAATATGAATTTGATCTATGTTAAAAAAAATGAAAAACCAATAACCCTTAACCCTTAAAATATAAAAATAAAAAAATAAAAATAAAAGCTAACCTTAAATCTTAAACCTACAACTTTAAACCGTGAAGCTTAAACCCTAAACCCTAAAATCCTAAACCCCAAACCCTAAACACTAAAACATAAACCCTTAACCTTGAACCCTAAACCCTAAAAACCCTCAACCCTAAAACCTAAACCTTAAAGCCTAAACCCTAAACCCTAAACCCTAACTTAAACCATAAACCCTAAACCCACCAAACTAAATGTAACTTAAAAAACCTAAACTAAATAAACCTAAAAATAAAATAAATAAAAACCTAAAAAATAAAATAATAAAATAAAACCTAAAGTAAAACCTAAACCTAATAAAATAAAATAAAATAAAATAAACTAAAATAAATAAATAAAACCTAAACTAAACTAAAAATAAAATAATCCTAAGAATAAAAAATATAAATAAAATAAAACTAAACTAAAATAAAATGAACCAAAATAAAATAAAAATAAAAAAAAACCTAAATCATTAAAAAAATTAAAAAAAAAATGAAGCTAAACACTAATCTAAAAAAAAAACTAAAAAAATAAAATAAAATAAACCTAAACTAAACTAAAATAAGCTAAACTAAAATAAATAAAACATAAAAAAAATATAAACCTAAACCAACCTAAACTAAATAAAAGATAAAATAAAATAAATCTAAACATAAACTAAAAATAAATCCTAAAAATAAATGTAAAATAAAAAACCTAAAACAAAAAAAATATAATAAAACCTGGCTAAACCTAAAATAAAATAAAATCTACTTAAAATATAAAAATATAACTAAAAAAAATAAACATAAACTTAAACTTAAACCTAAAAAAATAAACTAAAATAAAATATAAACTAAATAAAATAAAATAAAATAAAATAAAACTAAATAAAATAAACTAAAAAACCTGTATCAATTTACTTAATTTGAAAAAATATATAAATAAAGCATAAACCCTAAACCTAATCCCTGACCCTAAACCCTACCACAAGCATAAAATACTACAAAAAAACCCTAACACCTAATAATCCTAAAATAAAATCCTAAAAAAACATAAATAAAAAAAAAAAAACTAAACCTAAAATAAAAATATAATCTTAAACCTATGCAAAATAAATTAAACTAAAATAAATAAAACCTAAACCTAAACCTAAAGTAAACTAAATCTGAGAAAAAAATAAAATAAAATAATCTAAATAATCTAAACTAAACTAAAAAATAAAACCTAAGTAACCTAAAATAAAACTTAAACCTAAACCTAAAAAAAAATAAAATAAAACCTAAACCTAAACCTAAAAATTAAAAATAAAACCTAAACCAAAAAAATAAAATAAAAATAAAACTAAACTAAAAAATAAACATAAACCTAAAAAATAAACTAAAATAAATAAACTTAAAATAAATAAATTAAACTAGATAAAAAAATAAACCTAAATAAATAAAATATAATAAACTAAAATAAATTAAAAATAAAATAAATAAACTAAATAAAGCTAAACCTATTAGTTAACTTAATTTTTAAAAAAAACCATAAACCCTATACCCTAAACTCTAAACCCTAAATCCTAAACCCTAATCCCTAAACCCACAAATAAACAAACCCTAAACCATATTTAACCCTAAATCTACAACCTAAACCCTAAATCCTAAACTTTAAACCATGGCCCAATAAATCCACAAACCTAAGCTAAAATAACCCAAAACAAACGCATAATCCTAAATCCTAAACCTTAAAAAAAAAAATTCTAATCCAAAACTAATAATTAAATTTAAAAACTAAAATTCTAAAAGTTATAATCCTAGGCCCTAAACCCTAAACCTTAAATAAACTCTATTTTTTAGGTTATTTTATTATATTTAGTTTAGGTATAGGTTTAGGTTTAGTTTATTTTAGGTTTAGGTTTAGGTTTTGTTTATTTTAGTTTAGTTTATTTTAGTTTAGGTTTAGGTTTATTTTATTTTGTTTATTTTTTTATTTTATGTTTTTGTTTTTTTTAGTTTATTATTTAGGTTTTATTTTTTATTTGTTTTTAGGTTTATTTTTTAGTTTATTATTACTTAATTTTAGTGTAAATCTAAGTTTAGTTTAGATATGGAGGTGGAGAGCACGGAGATGCTTGATGGTGGTGGGGATCCGATGTGGATAATATGGAGGTGGTGAGTGATGGTTATGGAGGCGGAGAAGCGATAAGCGTGGTGGTGGCCGAGAAGATAAGATGATGGTGGATCCCATGAGAGGATGGTTTTGATAACTGAGAAAGTAAGAACGGTCAATAATGCTTATCGAACTATGTCTTTATTGTGAGTCCATAGCACCAAGTGGGGTGGTAGGCGATATTAAAATTTTAAAGTTAAATCTTAAATTTAATGTTTTAGTACAAAATTAATTTTTTATTTTATAATAACAAGATACAATTCCTAATGCAGGAAAAATAAAAGTATAGTAAAATAATAAGAGACAATAGGCACACAATTTTTACGTGGTTCGGCCAAACCCCAAAACTGGCTTACGTCCAAGCCTAGCCACCCCTGGCTAAGAATCCACTAAATGCAAAATAGCTTACAAATAATACTCTTCTATAACATGGCGAGTACAACCCCTACAATAATATGTACTCTCCTACAAAGGGGTGAGTACCAATCCCAATATATAGTTTATAGCACAAAAATAAAAATACAAAATAATTAATTTTGATAAAATAAATCTGTCACAAATATACCAAAATCAATTCAAAAGTGATCTCACAACTTATAAATGATCACTTTACAACTTAAAAATTTGGCAAGATAAAATCTCTTAATATTGATAAGAAATAATAAAATAAATATCTTAAAGTGATCTTACTAAGATGTTTATGTTATTATAATTTGTAGACTAATATAAAAATGATTTCAAAATAAATTCATAATATTGTTTTGCACAATAAAACAAATTTCAGCAAGAATAATTTATTTTATTTTAACCAAAATGACGCTTCCTATTAATGCAAATGATCATAAAATACTTAAATAAAATTAGTATATGTTAGATATAAGTAGGCTAGTAAGCTTTTAATTAAAAAGTGAGATCTAGCAAATATGAAAATAATTTCAACACAGTAAATTAATTTGAAATGCTTAAAATATACTTCTAAAATAGATCTAAGAATAAATGATCTTTCAAATAAGAGTAATGAAGAGATATTTTAAGAAACCAAAATAAATTTGTAGGAAGATAAAAATTTCAATAAGTTGAAATAAATCAAACTATCACAAGAGTTTTCACAAAAAAATGATTAAAGAAACTTTGATGTGAAAACTTAAACTTTGATGTCCAAAGACTAATCCACCAAAAAGTATAAATTAGAAAGAATAAATAGATGGTGAAAATAGTATGAACAACTAAAAATGGATTAAGATCAAGAAAACAAAATCAAGTAATTTGAGAAAGCTTGCTTAATTGAAGATGTTGAAGCTTCCAAGCCAAGGATTTGATCTTGCAATATTTGGAGATCACTTGGAAGGAAAATCTAGGAAATTTTCTCTTAGATTTGCTGGAGGGATTTGGAATTTGAATGTGAAATGCTTTCATGAAGAGAATGAGGTCTATTTATAAGCAAGAAGGTCATTTTGAATTATGTCAAAAAATATATTATTCTAACATCATTTTATCATATAATAATTTAATATTCAATAAAAAATAATTTATATTAAATAAATATTAAATTTAAAATTTGACTATTCACATAGGCAAGTTAAAAATAATCAAATAATATATTCAAAGCATGTAACATGCATTTATTATTAAAATAAGCTAATGTTTGAAAAGTCATATTAAATTCAATTTTAATCAAACGTGGGTCATGTAACCAATCAAATTAAGGAAAAAAATCCAAGGAATCCGTTGGAGAAGAAATTAGATATAAATTTCTTGATTATAAAATGACTTTAGCTAAAATACAAAATTCCACATATTTTATTAATTTTGAAATATGACATTTAAATATTATGAATATATATATATATATATATATATATATATATATATATATATATATATATATGTATATAATATATATGTATGTATATATATATATATATATATATATATATTATATATATATATAATATTATATATATATATATAATAATAATAATAATAATAATAATAATAATAATAATAATAATAATACATATGTTAGCTATCATATAACCTTAAAATTAAATTATAATATTTAATTATATTAAGTATATAAACTAATTACACTTAATAGTCATAATTTATTATCATTTATTATTTTGACAATTCAAATGCTATGCATGAAACATATAATCAAATGTTAATTAGATAGAGATTTATATAAATTAACCTCATTATCATTATTTAAAATAAATATATATAATATGTTAAGTCGTGAACAAATTGATTCATGCCAAGGAACTCATATGAATTTCTAATATAGTTATAAATGCATATAACCTAAAATATGGTATCTTGAGCTCCACATTATCCATTTTGATCTATCTTTCATTCTTCTAATTTTGTGATTTTTTCAAATATATTATGAGATGTCTTGGATATGTAATTAACAATTAATATATATGAAACACATAAAACATACATTAGAACATCCAAGCATTCATTTGTTCTCATTAAAATTGATCGGATTGAAAATGAGGATCATTAAGCATACATTTACAATAGAGACGGTTCAAGTTATCTAGGGTTTTTGATTTGTTGTATGCGTGCTCATTTTTTATTTATGTCAACTCAGGACTTGGGGTGTTACTTGGTTGATAAAATTGAAAAGAAGAAATGTGGAATATGAATTTGTTCTCTGTTAAAAAAAATAACAAAAATCTTAAACCCTAAATTAAAACTTGAACCCTAAACCCTAAACTAAAACTTGAACAAACGCTAAAACCTTAACCCAAAATATAAAAATATAAAACAAAAAAATTAAAATAAATACTAACCTAAACCCACAATAACCTATAACCCTAAAGGCACTGATAACAAAAACTCCCCAAACCCTAAACCACTAAACCCACTTAACCCTTAACCCTAAAACCACACACTAGGCCACTGGCTAAACTGACCCCACCAAACTGACCACTACCATCCAGCCCACCTAAACCTAAACAACCTAAAACTAAACTAAATAAGACCTAAAATAAAATGAACAAAACCTAAACCAAAATAAAATAAAAATAATATGATAAACCTAAACTAAACTATACCTAAATAAAATAAAATAAAATAAAAATAAACTAAAATAAATAAATAAAATCTAAACTAAAAAATAAAATAAACCTGAATAAAACCTAAATAAAATAAAACTAAATGTAAACTAAAATAAAATACTTAAAATAAATTTAAATAAAATTAAATTAAAACCTAAACCTAAAAAATAAACTTAAAATAAAACCTAAAATTAAATAAAAAAACATAAACCCTAAACTAAAAAAACAACTAAACCTAAAATAATAATAAAATAAATAAAATAAAATAAACCTAAATCGAAACTATAATAAACTAAACTAAAATAAAATAAATAAAACCTAAACTTGAACCTAAAATAAACTAAACCTAATCCTAAACCTAAACTAAATAAAATAAATGAAATAAACCTAAACTAAACTAAAAATAAAACCTAAAATAAACCTAAAACTAAAAAAAATATAATAAAAAAACCTAAACCTAAAAATAAAAAATAAAATCTAAAACTAAAAAATATAATAAAACTAAAACTCAACTAAAAAATAATCCTAAAAAATAAACTAAAATAAAAATCCTAACCTAAAAATACATAAACCTAAAATAAATAATCTAAACAAAATAAAAATGAAAAATAAAATAAATAAATAAAATAAACTAAATATACTAAACCTAAGGTTTACTTAATTTTTAAAAATTAAAAAACCCTAAACCCTAAATTCAAAACCTTTAATAATAAGACTATCCCTAATTTTACAACACTAAACCTACTGCACTAAACCCTAAAAATCCATAAACTCTAATCCCTAAACATTAAACTTTAAACCCTAAACCCTAAACCTTAAACCCTAAACCCTAAATCCAAGACCCCCAACAAACCTAAACACTAAAACCCAAACCTAAACCACAGTTGAGTTAATTTTTATGAAAGATGATCTTAAAGAAGTAAACGAAGAGGTTACAAAATACAAAGTTGGTGCTCTTACCCATGTTGGTCTTGTTGCACCTATTAATGTTGGGTTCCTCCAAGAACCACTGGTATGGATCCTTCACAGAATTCTTTCTTCCAAGTTCTCAACATCTCAACTAAGATCAACAAGGGCATTATTGAAATTATCACCCCAGTTGTGCTGATTAAAAAAGGTGATAAGGTGGGATTATCAAAGGCTGTTCTCCTCGCTAAGTTGGGGATTAGGGCATTCATTTTTGTCCTTATCGTCCAGTCTTTGTTTGATGATGGTTCGTTGTGCAGTCCTGAGGAGCTTTACCTCACTGAAGATGATCTCATCGAGAAGTTTTTGGTAGGCCTTTCAATGATCACTTCTCTCTCACTAGCCCTCTCTTATCCCACCCTTGCTATAGCGCCCCACATGTATATGAATGCTTACAAGAATGTCCTCACCATCACGATTGCCACTAATTACACATACCCATAGGCTAAGAAGGTTAAGGACTATTTGAATGATCCTAGTAAATTTGATGTGGCTACTGCTACTGCTTGCTAGCACTCCTGCTGCTACTCCTTGCCACTATTGCTGGAAGAGAAGAAGGAAGAACTCTTGAGGAATTTGATGATGATATGTGTTTCAACTTATTATAAGCTTTGTTGGCCTTTAAATTAAATTTTAATGTCTCTAGGAGTTAACTCATTTTATGAAATACTATTTTTATGAATTTTTTAATTTCATTTTATTTTATCTTATTTTATTAGATGTTAGAGGATAATGTCTTGTTTGATTTGGTAATTTCTTATTTATTATGGAATTATTTGAGTTTAAAAAAATTTTTAAAAATATCTGAACCATAAACCCTAAACTCTAATAGTAAATCATAAACCCCAAACCCGAAACCAAAACCAAAAAATAATTAAATAAATTAAAATATAAACATAAACCCTAAAACCTAATAAAACTAAACCTAAACCTAAACCATAACAATGGGCAAAACCTTGTTAAAAAATAACTGAATTTGTTTCTATTAAAAAAAAAAACCAAACCCTAAAACCCAACCTTAAACTAAAACTAAACCCTAAACCTAAACCCTAAAATAAAATAAAATAAAAAAAAATTAAAAACAAAAAACCCTAACCCCAAAATTAACCATAAACCCTAAACCCTAACAATCCTAAACCCTAATGTCCAACACTAAACTCCAAAAAAAAAACTAAACCTAACCTAAACCTAACCCACTGAGCCAAACCCTGACCCTACTTACCACAGACCTACCTGATCTTGTTTCCCTGACAGAACCCTGATCCCATCTCAACCATAACCACACCCCACTCTAACCCTAATCCAAAACTGATTTCCATTAAAACTAAAATAAAATAAACAAACTTAAACCTGGATAAGATAAATAATAAAATAAATAAAAAATAAAAATGCTAAATAAAATAAATAGACTCATACTAAAGATCATTACCTTAAACCCTACACAAACTAGGCCACACCTAACCCCAAACCCTAACAAAATACTATCCCTACCCTAACAAATGCTACCACTAGGCATAAACCCTACCCTATCTGACCTACCCACTGGTGACACCCTAAACTACCCCAGACCCAAAAAAATCCTAACTGATTACCAAATCCTAAATCTTAACCAAAACCCTAAACCTAAACTAACCCTAAACTACCACATTAACCTCACCAAAATCCTAACTACACAACTTACCCACCCTAAACCCCACCACAAATATAAAACCTAAACCCTAAACCCTAAACCATAAACCCTAACCCTAAACCCTAAACCCTAAACCTACAACCCTAAACCCTAAACCGTAAACCTCTTATGGTGATTATTGTGATTATTGTGTTTTGGGCTCTTTTATTTATGCATCTAGTTATAGATCTAGTAGAAATCTTCTTTGGGATAATTTGAGGAATTTTTCTTCCTCTGTCAACAAACCTTGGTTTGTAGGTGGTGATTTCAACACCATTTTAATCTCTTCTGAATGAAGTAGTGGTTGCTCTTCTGATATTCAATCCATAGAAGATTTTCAATATGATCCTTGATTATAATTTGATTGATATTGGCTTTAAGGGCTCTAATTATACTTGGGCTTGACTTTGGCAAAGTTGGATATTCTTTTAATACTCATTGGATTACTCAATGGTCTATTACTTTTGTTGACCATTTAAGCTCTTCTTTTGATTTCTATTAAAGATAATTCTAATAAAAACCTTGTCAGATCATGCTCTTCTTTTGATTTCTATTAAAGATAATTCTAATAGACTAAAAAACCCCTCTCCTTTAAGATTTCAAAACATATGGATTCAACATATTAATATTTTTAATGTTGTAGAAAATAATTGGAAAGCTCCTTTCCATCCTCGAGAAGGGATGAATAGACTTTGGTTTAAACTTAAAAGACTTAAACAAAATTTGGGCTGGTGAAATAAGCATTATTTTAAAACCTATTTAATATTAAACATATGGAAAAATTGGTTTGTGATCTTGAAGTCTCTGTATTTTTATCCTTCTAAGATTACACTTGAGAGGTGAAAGATAAACTTATTAAATTCCAAAATATGGAAGAGACTTATTGGCGCCAAAAAGTTGCTAGTAAACATATTACGGATGGTGACATGAATACTAGGTATTTCCATGCTTTGGTTAATGAAAAGAGAGCTTTAAATAGTATTCAAAAAATTAAAATGATAATGGAGATTAGACTATGGAGAATAATGATATTAAGAAATCTATTATTAATTACTTTAGAAATATGCTTAATAAAAATTGCTCTTATGAAGCTATTTCTTAGTTGCACTTGATTCCTTCTATTATTACTAATGATGATAATGATTTGCTTACCATTGTGCTTTATGAAGATGAAATTTTCAAAGTTCTAAATAACATGAACATAGATTTTGTTGCTAGTCCGAAGGTTTTCACTACTCAATTCCTTCAAAAATGTTGCTTTATCATTAAAAATGATTTGATTAAGGCAGTGATTGATTTTTTTTAATGGTAATCCTTTTCCTATATATGTTTTTTAATACTTCTATTATTCTCATACCTAAGAAAGATAATCCAGACTATTGGAGTGATTTTAGACCTATTAGTCTTTGCACTTTCTTCAAAAAGCTAATTTCCAAAATTCTTACCAACACACTTAGTCCTTTACTTAATAGAAATATCTCTCTCAACTAAACTGGCTTTGTTAGAGGTAGATCCATTTCTGACAATAATTTACTTGCCCAAGAATTTATTCAAGATCTTGATGCCAAGACTAGAGTTGGAAACATTCTTTTCAAATTATATATTATCAAAGCCTTTGATAACATCTCTTGGGATTTCCTTTTCCATATTCTAAATTTATTTGGATTTTCTGATAAATTTATTTTTTTATAAAAATTATATTAATAATGCCTAGTTTTTGTATTTTGCTTAACGGGGAAGCCTTGGGTTTCTTTTCCTCTTCCCATGGCTTATGATAAGGGGATCCTTTATCTCTTGCTTTATTTATTATTGCTGTTGAGTTCTTATCTAGGAGCATCAATGATTTATTCTTAAATATTCTTAGTATGTACTACAGAACTCTTGGTGGTCTTCCTATTTCCCATTTAGGTTTTGTAGATAATTTCTTTATTTTTTGCAATGCTTCTATTCATCACATCAAGCATCTCAAGTCTTTTTAAATAGATTTGGTAGAGAAAGTGGCCATTATCTATCAATGATAACAAAATTTATTTTATGAGTTCCTCTAGTATCTCCAATAATAAAATCAATCAAATCATGCATATCACTAATTTTAAACATCAACACTTACCTCTTAAGTACTTGGGTGCTCCACTCTTTAAAGGCCCGAAACATTCCCATCTCTTTGATGAGTTAATTCAAAAAATTTCAAATAAAATTTCTATTTGGTAATTCCATTTACTTTCCTTTGGTGGTAGGCTCACTATTCCTAAAAGCACTCTCAACTCAATGCCTCTTTATTTTATTCAAACTATTATCTAATGCTACACTTATCGAATTGATCGTTTGCTTAACAAATTTTTTAGGGATCCAATAATTCTACCAAAAGAATGCATTGGACATCTTGGCATAAATGATGTGGTCCTTTGGGAGAAGGTGCTCTTGGTTGCAAGCTTATTCGTGAAGCTATCACTGCCTTCTCTCAAAAGCTCTGATGGGATTTTAGAAAGATAGCCTTTAGGCTAATTTTATGATGGAAAATATTGAAAGGTAAACACCCCTTAATTGTGCTTATAAAGTTGGTGACTCTCCGTTTGGAAAAGGCTTTGCTCAATTAAATGGGTTGTTGAATCATTAATATCTTGGGGTATTCAGTTCTTCCTTCTTTGGTAAGATAATTGGATTGGCAATGACTCTATTGACACCATTTATCTGCCCACTCTACTGCTGCTATCAAAGTTAATTCTTTTTGGGTTAATAACAATTAGAATGAAAGCAAACTTGAGAATTATCCCTATTTCTCATTTTGACAACTTTAGAAATATCCCCATTTCTTCTAACATACCTAATCAAATGTTTTTAAGCTTTCTTATAATTGTGACTTTGTTCTTAAAGAGGTTTGGAATTTTATTTGAGATAAAAAGAACCCCTCTAATGTTTTTATTGAACTTTGGAACA
Source organism: Cymbidium sinense (assembly GCA_021442155.1). Taxonomy (NCBI): domain Eukaryota; kingdom Viridiplantae; phylum Streptophyta; class Magnoliopsida; order Asparagales; family Orchidaceae; genus Cymbidium; species Cymbidium sinense. Next base: position 233,247 of record CM038220.1, on the reverse strand, counting down.
ATATCATTCCATTTCCCATTTGGTTTTAGCTTGGAGGATTTTGAATAACTTCATTCCCGTGGACTCTTTGCTTTGGACTAAAGGGTTTTACTTACCTTCAAAGTGCTATTGTTGCTTTCATATTGAAAATGTAAATCATGTTTTTGTCAATGGTGCTATTGCTTCTAAATTATGGTTTTGGTATGATGATTTATTTAATACCAACTATTTTTAGGGTTCTCTTTCTTTATATCAACTTCTTGAAGTCTATTTCAAAATACAATGAAAGGTCATATCAAAGTTTTAATTGCTATTACCCTTATCTAGTTCATCCGGATGGATAGAAATGATGCTAAATATCATGATATTGCTATGAACCATAAAAGAATCCTGGCTAGAACTAAAGAAAATATTCATGCTCTTTTTAATGCCAATCTTATTAGTAATATTTATTTTAGAGGTTATAAATTTGTGGCTAAAAAATTTGGTATCATTCTGCTTGGGTTTGACTCTTGTAAAAGTGCTAGGATTATCCATTGGATCAAACCTAAAGATAATTTGATTAAAGTGAATACTGATGGTTCTATTGCTTTCAATAAATATAGCTGTGGTGGTATCCTTAAGGATTCTAAAGGTAATGTCATTTCTTTTTTCTAATCCTTTCAAAGCCTGTTCTGTTATTTTTGTTGAGCTTATGGCTCTTATTAAAGCTATTAAAATTTGTTTGAATAGAGGTTTCCTCAACATCTGGATTGAAGTTGATGCTCTCTTGCTTCTTAGCATGCTTAATTCCAATAGAAATGGGAATGCTAAATTATTTTATCTTCTTAATCATACTAAAAATCTTCTTTCTCAAGTTTCTTTAAAATTTCCCACATCCTTCATGAAGGTAATGCTTGTGCTGATTACTTAGCTAACTTTGGTACCAACTTAACTGAGTTCACTTTATTTGACAACCAAACTTTATCTAAACTATTAAAAGGTTTGCTTAATCTAGATAATATTGGATTGCCTTATCTCAAATTATAAATTCCTGGCTTGGTTTTTGTTGTTGGTTTTTGATGATCTTTTCCTTTTGGTTGCCCATTGTTAAACCCTCTTTGGGTTATGGTTATCTACTTATTTTCTCTCTTTGGCCTGAGCTAGGTAATGTTTTTGATCTCTTACTTTTGGATTGGCCTATTTTTTCTACCTGGTGGCTATTGTAAGTGCAGCCTAGGTTATTTTAGTTTTTTCAGCATGGTGGCTTCTGTCTGTCTGGCTAGGTGTCTACCATAATTTCCCTTAGCTATTTTTATATCCTCCTTTTGGGTTGTGGCTATGGTTGTTGTTTTTTTTGTATGGTTTTGCCTCTTTTCTAGTCGCTTGCTAACTTACCTTAGTTGGATATCTGCTGGTTGGTGACACGGCTTTGTTGGTTCGGCAATTTTGGCTAGTTTGGTTGGTTGGTTATATTTTGGCTATTTTTCATTTTCTATTGGTGATTGATCCGGGGGCTATTGGTTTATCTCGCTTGATTTTGGCATGGTGGAGGTTGTTGGTTGTTATTTTCTCTATTTTGTTGACTGTGCTTGGTGGTTGGTTTTGTTGATTTTGTTTTATTTCTTTTGGTTATGGTTTTAACCACCTCCTATATTGGTCTTCCTCTCCTGGCTTTAGTGGCTTTGGGTTTGTGTATGGGTATTATTCTAGATTGGCTAGTTGAAGGCTGTTAGTTTGCCTCGAGTGCTGGTGGCTTAGTTGGGTGCCTTTATTACTACTATTCATGTTTGTTGGCTTGTAATTTCTCTTACTAGGCTTTGTACTTTTTTTCCTTTGGCTGGCTATTCTACCTACCTAGATCAAATTTTCTTTTGCCTTGGTTGGGTTTGGTGGATATTGTCTGCTTCTACCCTTTTCTTGGATGTGTTGGGTGATTTTGGCTTGATGACTGGTATTGGTCTTTATAGTAGCTTGGGTCTTCTATTGTTGGTGGTTGGCTAGGAGGATATGTTGGTTTGGTTGTATTGGTGTGGGTTGGTTGGAGGGGTGGTTTTAGCCAATTTTTTGCCCTATGGTGATTGCTCTAAAACTTAGTGTTCTTTCTTGACCAGTTTCCCTCCTACTTTATTTTTTCTCTCGCAAGCCCCTTTTCTTATTTGGGTGGTAGCTTTGCTACCCTCCCTTTTTGTAGTTAGGCTAGGTGTTTTTACTGGCTCTTTTTTCTGCTTTGTTGGTGGAGGATATGAGCACTTATGGTTTTCTTTTTTTTTTTTGCTCTTGTTTGTCTCTGGTTTGTGTTGTAACCCCTATCATGATGCTTGCTCCTTTTAATTTTCTTAATCTTTTTTGGTGGTGGCTTTGGGGGTGCTCCTACTATATTACTGCTATCCCTAATGGTATGTTGATTATCTGCCTTATTGGCTTAGTTGTTCTGGTGGCTTGGTGGTTTGCTATTATATTTATTATTTGGATGATTTTCTAGCCTTGTTGGATGATGGACTTTAGATGATGAGCTATACAAGGTATGCTGGCTATGATGACCTTGATGTTTCCCACTCTTTCTTCTTTTGGTTGGTAGCACTATATGTAATTGTAGCCCTTCTCCTAAAGTTTGGATGCTTACATATAGTGTTGCTCCTTGAGATGATTGTAACTGAGCTTGAGCCTTTTCTTTACTTTACTCCTTTTATTTTCTCTTACTTTTTATGCTCACTTAATTGTACTCATCCTTTCAAAAGTTTGTTGCAGATTTCTTTTATAGGTTGGGAGAGTCTTCTAGGTGGATCTTGTTGGTATCAGAAAAACCAAATGAAGTTTGCTGCTACTCACATGGATTTTCTAATGTTGATTTTTTACTTTTTCTTTTGCTTTTGTTCATTCATTATTGTAATAGTTAGGGGGTTAATCTCTTTAGAATTTATTGTAGCTCTTTGAGCATTAGCTTTGAGATTTACCCCCTCTAAGGACTTTGTAGTTTTTCTTTGTGGCAATAAAATTTCCCTAATTTCCCTAAAAGAAAACCCTAACCCTAAACCCTAAACCCTAAACCCCAAACCCTAAACCTAAACCTAAAGTAACTAAATAGATTAAAAAATAAACCTAAACCCTAAAACCTAACAAAACTAAACCTAATCCTAAACCTAAACCCTAAGAATGGGCAAAACCTTGATAGTAGGAACATCACCGTCAACCAGGCTCAATCTAGATCTAGTGATGGAGGTGAAGGTGAAGGCAGTTATCATGGGTGGTGGGATGGAGGTGCTATGGAGGTGGTGGTCGAGAAATGGTGGTTATGGAGAGGTTACAACCATGGTGGTGGCGGGGAGAGATTGGGGATGGTGGATCTCGCTAGGTCATGTAGTGATGGGAACTAGAGAAAAAGAATGGCTAATCGATCTACTACTTATGGAACTAAGTCTTTACATTAGAGATGGTTCTAGTTATCTAGGGTTTTGATTTGCCTATGCATGCTCATTTTTTATGTCTTAGAAAACTTGGTGTGCTACGGTTGATGAAAGAAGAAATGTTGAATCTGAATTTATTCTCTGTTAGAAAAAAAAACCAAAAACCCTAAACCCTAAACTAAAACTTGAACCCTAAACCAAAAACTTAAAACCTAAACCCTAAAAACCCTAAACCATAAACCCTAAACCCTAAAACCCTAAACCCTAAACCCTAAATGTTGAACTCTTTTAATGTTTTCATTATGCTTTAGAATAATATCATTCCCATTTCTTATTCCATATTAACTTGTAGGATTTTAAATATCTTTACACCAATTGATTCCTTGCTCTAGATTAAAGAGTTTCACCTACCTTCCAAGTGTTATTATTACTTTCATATCGAAAATGTTAATTATGTTTTTGTTAATGGGACTATTGCTTCTAAATTATGGATTTGGTATGATGATTTATTTAACACTAACTATTTCCATGGCTCTCTTTCTTTATATCAACTTCTTGAAGTTTGTTTCCACAAACTATGAAAGGTCATATCAAAGTTCTTATTGTTATTTCCCTTATTTGGTTCATTTGATGGATCAAAATGATGCTAAATATCATAGTATCCCTAAGAACCATAAAAGGATCATTGCTAGAACCAAAGAAAAAATTCATACTTTGTTTAATGCTAATCTCATTAATAATATCTAGTTTAGAGGTATAAATTTATGGCTAAAAGATTGGGTATCACTGATGTTTCTTTTTAGTAAGAGTGCTAGGATTATCCATTGAATCAAACCTAAAGTGAACTTTATTAAAATAAATACTAATGGCTCTATTTCTAATAAATATGGTTAAGGTGGTATTCTTGGATTAAGATTTTCCATTTGTTCTTTTGCTTATCCCCTTAAAGCAAGTTCTGTTATTTATGTTGAGCTTATGGCTATTAATAAAGCTATTGATATTTTTTGAAAAAATCTTTAATATTGGATTGAAGTTGACACTTATTTTACTTGACATGCTCAATTCTAATAAAATGGGAATGCTGACCTATTTTACCTTCTTAATCACACTAAAGCCTCCTCCCAATTTTGCTATGAAATTTCATATTCTTCATGAAGGTAATGCTTGTGCAGATTTCCTGGCCAATTTGGGTGCTGAGTCAAATAAACTCACTATATTTGATAATCAAAATTTATCGAAGATGATGAGAGGCTTTGTCAATCTAGATAACATTGTATTTCCTTACCTCAAATTTTAACTTTTGTCTTAGTTTTGTTGGTTTTTCGCTTTGGTGTTTTCCTTATGTATGGTTATTGGTTCTTTCTTTTATGTTGCCCCTTGTTGGGATGAGTCTTTATTGTTCTTCTTTAGGGACCTAGCTATCATCATTTTCTATGCCTAGATGTTTGGTACTTATTGGGTCATCTTTCTGAATTTGGCTTTTCCCTTTTTTTTTTAATTGTTGTTGGTTTTGCCTCTAATTTTGATTTGCTTTTCCTTACCTGAGAAGGATTTTCTACTACTGTGGTTGGGCCTGGTGGATGCAGTTGTTTGCTTCTACCCTTTGTTTGGCTATCTTGGGTTGTTATTATTTGATGGCTATTATTGATCTTTTCAATCTTGACTCTATGTTGGTCTTTTTGGTGGTTGCTGTATCCTTTTCCTATTTTGTCTTGGTGGCTTTTCATTTATTGGTTACCCCCTCTACCTTATGGTTGGAAGGTAGGAGGTGGTCATTGATTTTGTTTCTGTGGTTGTGGGTTGGTGGTCCTCCCAGGCTGGCTCAACTTTTTGTCTAGCTGAGAGAATATCATCTTATTTCTTGTTTGTTTTGGGTTGTATATGTTGTTGTTCCCTATGTTGGGATTACCTCTCTTTATCGATACTATGGTATTTGGGTGGTTGTGGGTTCTATTTGGCTGGCTTTGGTTGGTCATGGGTGGTTGTGATGGCCATTTTCTTCGCTTCATTTGGTGTGGGTTTATTTGGTGGTTTTTATTTGGTTTGGCCTTGTTGTGGGTGGTTTTGGTTATTATTTTGGGCTATTTGGTTATTGGGTGGTGAATCTTTTTTTCTTGGTTTTGGTGTCTTGGTGATTTTGGTAGTGGTTTGGATTGGCAAGTTTGGTTGGATGTTTTGGTTTTGGCCTTGTAGTGGTGGCTTGGCTATTTTTCGGCACACATGGTGGTGATTTTCTGTGTTTTGGATGCCCTTTGGTCTCCTTATAGGATGGTTTTCCTCTGGTGTATTTTTCTTATTATTTCTTCTTGAGTTGGAGGTTGCGGCTATTTTTTTATTTCTTGCCTCCTTTATTTTGGTTGGATTGGTTGCCGATGTTAGTGTTGGCCTTTCTCTTTGACTTGGTTTTGAATTGCTAGTGTTTTGGAGATAGTTGTGGAATGTTGTCTTGGTTTTAGGCTATGATTAGTGTTTTTTCTGGTCACACTTGTGGGATTATTTCTATCCATGGTGGGTTTGCTATATGGGTACTATCTTGGTTGCTGCTCTTTCATTTCTGTTGTAGTGTCTTTATTGATGATCCTTCCTTTCTAGTTTGGTGACCTTTATTTGGCTGGAAGACTTTGTGGAGTAGTTATTTCTATTATTTTGGATGCTGGTACTAGAGACTTGTTAATTATCAATCTTTGACTAAATGCCTTCATCGAGGTAAGTGGGCTATGATGGCTAGGATGATTCCCTACTATCTTTAGGCAGGTAGCATTATATGTGACTATAACCCATCTTTTAAAGTTTGGATGCTCACATATGGGTTGCCCCTTAAGATGATGATGACTGAGCCTAAGCCTTATTCGAAAGTTTTTTCTTATTTTGTTCTTTATTTTATGCTTAAGCTTGATTTGTTAGCTATGCTTATTTCTTCCTTTAGATGTTTGGATTATTGTGTTAAGGGTATTCTCTTGTGCTGGGCTATCGAGTTATTGTTGATTAGTTCCTTTACTATTTTTATGATTGTATTGCTCTTTGTCTTAGTTAGATTATTATTTCTATTTTAATTTCACTTTATTATATTAGATAGTATTAGCATTTAGTTGTAGCTCTTTTAGGACCTTGTATTCTTTTATGGTAATTCTTAATATAAACCCTAAACTAACCCTAAACCTTAAATCCTAGACCTTAAACCCTAAAAAGCTAAAAACCTAAACCTAAACTAAATAAAACATAAAAATAAAATAATAAATAAAACATAAACCAAAATAAAAAAAATAAAACTAAAACCAAAACCTAAACCTAAACCTAAAAATAAAATAAAATAAAAATTAAACTAAAATAAAGTAATTAAAACCAAAACTAAATTAAAATAACAAACCTAAATAAATTAAAAACTAAACCTAAAATAAAAATAAAATAAACTTAAAATAAAATAAAATAAAAACTAAATAAAAACTTAAACCTAAAAAATAAACCTAAAAAAAACCTAAAATAAAAAAAAAACCTAAACCCTAAACTAAAAAAAAACCAAAACCTAAAATAAAAATAAATAAACTTAAACCTAAACTAAAATAAACTTAACAAAAATAAATAAAATCTAAACCAAAACCTAAAATAAACTAACCCTAAACTTAAACCTAAACAAAATAAAATAAAATAAACTAAAAATAAACCAAAATCTAAACTAAAAAATAAAACCTACAAATAAACCTAAAATAAAAACCTAAAACCTTAAACAAAGAAAATAAAATAAAAACCTAAACCTAAACATAAAAATTAAAATTAAAACCTAAACCTAAAAAAATAAAATAAAAATATAACTAAACTAAAAAAATAAACCTAAACATAAACCTAAACCAAAAATAAAAAATAAAAAATAAACTAAATTAAAGAACCAAAGCTAAAATAAATTCATTTAAAGTAAATAAACTATACTAAATAAAAATAAAATAAACCTAAAGAAATAAAATAAAAAAATAAAACTATATAAAAAAAATAAACTAAATAAACCTAAACCCCTTTACAATTTTAAAAAATAATAAAAAACCTAACCTAAACCCTAAACCTAACCTAAACCCTAAACCTAAATCCTAAACCCTAAACCCTAAACCTAATCCTAAACCCTAAACAAAACTAATCCTAAGAAATCCTAAACCCTAAACCCTAAAATAAAGACCTAAAATAAACCCCAAACACTAAACTAAACCTAAAAATAAACTAAATAAAACCTAAAAAAATAATAAATAAAAAAACCTAAACCTAAATAATATAAAAAAATAAAATAAAAGGAAAACATAAACTAAAACATAAACCTAAACCTAAACGTAAAAATAAAAAAAATATAAAAATAAAATCTAAACTAAAATAAAATAAATAAAAACTTAAACTAAACTAAAAAAATAAAATAAACCTAAAATAAAAAACCTAAATAAAGTAAAAACAAAATGTAAAATAAAAATTAAATAAACAAAAACTAAATAAATAAAATTAAATAAAACCTAAACTAAAAAATAAATCTAAATAAACTAAAATAAATAAAATAAAAAAATAAATAAACATAAATAAACTAAAATAAAACAAACTAAAATAAATAAAATAAAATAAATAAATAAACCCTAAATCTAAAACCCTAAAAAACCCTAAACCTAAAACTAAATAAATAAAACTAATCCTAAAGCTAAAATAAACCTAAACCTACTAAACATACCTAAAACCATAAATAAAAACCCTAAACCTTAAACCCTAATCCCTAATCCCTAAAATCTAAACCTAAACCTACAACTAAACTAAACCCTAAACCCTAAACCCTAAACCCTAAACCGTAAACCCTAAACCCTAAACCCTAAACCCTAAAAACCTAAAAACCTAAACCTAAATAAAATAAAATAAAATAAAATAAAATAAAATAAAAACCTAAAATAAAACCTAAACCTAAACCTAAAAAAATAAAATAAAAAATAAAAACTAAACTAAAATAAATTAAATAAAAACCTAAACTAAACTAAAAATAATAAAATAAACCTTAAAATAAAAACCTAAATAAAATAAAATAAAATGTAAAATAAAAATAAAGTAAACCTAAAATAACATAAAATAAAATTAAGAAAAACCTAAACCTAAAAATAAATAAATAAATAAAACCTAAACCCTAAACTAAAAAAAAAACATAAACCTTAAATCAAATTAAAATAAAATCAACCAAAATAAACAACAAAATAAATAAACCTAAACCTAAAATAAACTAAACCTAAACTAAACCTAAACTAAGTAAAATAAAATATGCTAAAATAAACTTAATCCTAATAAAATAAAACCTAATAAACCAAAATAAACTAAACCTAAACCTAAAAAAATAAAATAAAAACCTAAACCTAAAACTAAAAAGAAAAATAAAACCTAAACCTAAAATTTAAAATAAAAATAAAAATAAACTAAAAAATAAACAAAAACCTAAACCTTAACCTAAAAAATAAACTAAAATAAAACCTAAACTAAAATAAATAAACTAAACTAAAAAATATTAAAAAATAAACCAAAACAAAAATATAAAATAAACTAAATAAACTAAAAAAGCCTAAACCTACTGTTTTACTTAATTTAAAAAACAAAACTAAGCCCTAAACCCTAAACCCTAAGTACTAAACCCTAAACCCTAAACCCTAAACCATAAAACTACCCCTAAACCTTAACCTACAACCCTAAACCTGCAACCCTTATCCCTAAACCCTATAAAACCCTAAACCCTAAACTAAAACATAATCCTAAAATAGAAAACCTTAACATAAACCTAAAACTAAATAAATTAAAAACCTAAACCTAAATAAACTTAAATAAATAAACTAAAAAATAACCTAAACCTAAACCTAAAATACAAAAAAAAAAAAAAAAAAACTAAACTAAACCTAAACCTAAACCTAAAACCTAAAAAAACCTTAACCTAAACCTAAACCTAAACTAAACTAAATAAATAAAAATAAAAATAAAAACCTAAACCTAAACCTAAACCTAAAAAAATAAACTAAATAAATAAACTAAACTAAAATAAATCAATAAAAAAAATAAAACCTAAACCTAAACCTAAACTAAACTAAATAAACCTAAATAAACCTAAACCTAAACCTAAACCTAAACCTAAACCTAAACCTAAACCTAAAATAAACCTAAGCCCAAACCTAAACTAAATTAGAAAATTAAAACTAAAAACCCTAAAGCTAAAAAACCTAAACCTAAATAAAACCTAAACCTTAACTAAACTAAATAAAATAAATAACCTAAACCTAAAATAACCTAAAACCTAAACCTAAACCTAAACCTAAAAAAAAAATGAACTAAAAAAATAAACATAAACCTAAACCTAAACCTAAAACAAACTAAAATAAAATCCTAAATTAAAATAAATAAACTAAATAAAACTAAAATAAACTAAATAAAATATAAATTAACTAAATAAACTAAATAAACCTGACCTACCGCTTTTTTTTTAAAACCATAAATCCTAATCACTACATCTTAAACCCTAAACCCTAAACCCTAACCCTAACCCTAACCTTAAACCCTAAACCCTAAACCCTCAATCCTAAATTAACCTTAAACCCTTAACCCTAAATTGTAAATTGTAAACCCTAAACCCTAAACCCTAACCCTAATCCTAAACCTTAAACCCTAAAACACTAAATCAAAAAAACCTAAATTAACCCTAAACCTTAAACCCTAAAAACCTTGAACCTAAAAACTTAAACCTAAAACCCTTAACCCTAATCTAATCATAAACCCTAAGCTAACCCTAAATATTAAACCCAAAAAAGCCTAAGCCCTAAAGCCTAAACACTAATCCTAAACCTAAACTACCTAAACCTAAACCCTAAAACCTAAACCTAAAACTATACCTAATCCTAACACTAAACACTAAATCGTAAACCCTAAACCCTAAAACCCTAAACCATAAACCTTAAACTCTAAACCCTAAACCCTAAATTGTGAACCCTATAACCTAAAACCCTAGTCCCTAAACCCTAAACCCTAAACCCTAAACCCTAAACCATAAACCTTAAACCCTAAAAACCTAAAATTCAAATCGAAACTAAATAAAATCTAACATTAAAATAAATAAAATACCTAAACCTAAGTAAAATAAAACCCCAAACATTAACCTAAACCTAAAACAAAAATAAAATAAAAAATAAGAACTAAACTAAAATAAAATAAATAAAAACCAAAATTAAACTATAAAATAAAATAAACCTATAAATAAATAATCTAAATAAAATTAAAACTAAACGTAAAATAAAAATAAAATAAAAAAAACATAAACCTGAAAAAGAAACCTAAAAATAAAGAAAAAACCTAAACCCTAAAATAAAAAAACCTAAACTTAAAATAAACAAAATAAAATAAACATAAACCTAAAATGAAAGAAATTAAACTAAAATAAATAAAACCTAAAAATAAACATAAACTCTAAACCTTAAACCCTAAACTAACCCTAAATCCTTATCCCTAAACCCTAAAAACCCTAATCCCTAAAGCCTAAACCCTATGCTAAACTTATACCCTAAAACCCAAAAACCCTAAACCCTAAATCCTAAACAAAAGCAAACTCTAAACTCCTAAACTCTCTTAAACTCAAATCTTAAAACCTTAAACCCTAAACACTAAACCCAAACCCTAAACCCTAAACCCTTAAACCCTAAAACTAAACTCTAACCCTAAACCTAAACCCTAAAACCTAAACCCAAAACCTAAACCTAAACCCTAAAACCTAAAACCCAAACCTAAAACCTAAAACTAAATAAACTTAAAACCTAAATAAAACCTTAAACCTTAATAAAATAAAACTCAAACCTAAACCTAAACACAAACTTAAACCTAAAAATAAAATGAAATAAAAAATAAGAACTAAATTAAAATAAAATAAACAAAAACCAAAACTAAACTAAAAAACATAATAAACATAAAAATAAAAAACCTAAATAAAACATAAAATAAAAATAAAAAAAAAAAAAATAATAAAACCCTAAACCAGAAAAAATAAACCTAATAATAAAACCAAAAAATAAAAAATAAAACTTAAACCCAATACAAAAAAAATACCTAAACCTAAAATAAATGAAATAAAATAAACATAAACCTAAACCCTAAACCCTAAGAACCTATAAACTTAAACCTAAACTAAATAAAATGTATTAATAAAATAAATAAAAAACATAAAATTAAATAAAATTAAATTAAATTAAAACCTAAACTAAAACCTAAACCTAAACTTAAACCTAAAGCTAAACCTAAAAATAAAATAAAAAAATTAAAATAAAATAAAATAAATAAAAACTTAAACTATACTAAAAAAAATAAAACAAACCTAAAATAAAAATCCAAATTAAAATGAAAACTAAATATAAAATAAAAATAAAATAAACCCAAAATAAAATGAAATAAAAACCTAAACCTAAAAAATAAACCTAAATATAGAAAATAAAACCTAAACCCTAAACTAGAAAAAAAAACCTTAAACCGAAAATAAATAAATTAAAATAAACATATATCTAAACTAATATAAACTAAACTAAAATAAATAAAACGTAAACCCTAAACCCTAAGCCCTAAACCCTAAAACCCTAAACCTAAATTAAATATAAAATAAAAATTAAATAAATAAAAAACCTAAACCTAAATAAAATATAAAATATAAAATAAATAAAAACCTAAAATAATAAAATAAACCAAAACCTAAATATAAAAATAAAATATAATAAAAAATAAAAACTAAAAACTAAACTAAAATAAAATAAATAAAAGCATAAATTAAACTAAAAAATAAAATAAACCTGAAAATAAAAAACCAAAATATAATAAAACCTAAATGTTAAAAAAATAACTTAAAATAAAATAAAATAAAAACTAAATAAAAACTTAAACCTAAAACAAAAAATAAAATAAACCTAAACTTAAACTAAAATAAACTAAACTAAAATAAATAAAACCTAAACTGAAACCTAAAATAAACTAAACTAAAATAAATAAAACCTCATGCAAAACCTAAAATAAATAAATAATAAAATACTAAACCTAAACCTAAAAAAAAACCTAAAAATAAACCAAACCTAAACCTAAAAAAAAATAAAATAATAACCTAAGCCTAAACCTAAAAAATAAAAGAAAAATAAAACTCAACCAAAAAATAAACTTAAACATAAATGTAATCCTAAAAAATAAACTAAAATAAGAAACATAAACTAAACTTGATAAAAATTAAAAATAAACCTAGATGAAAATAAAAAATAAGGTAAAATAAAATAACACTAAAAATGAAAAACCTAATTAAAATAAAACCTAAACATAAAAATAATAAAACTAAAGTAAAATAAAATAAAAACTAAATAAAAACCTAAACAAAAAAATAAACCTAGAAATAAAAAATAAAAATAAATAAAAAATAAAACCTAAGCCATAAATAAAAAAACTAAACCTAAAATGAAAGAAATATAATAAACCTAAACCTAAACAAAAATAAATATAACCTAAACTAAAACCTAAAATAAACTAAACCTGAACCCTAAACTAAATAAAATAAAATATACTAAAAACAAACCTAAACCAAAACTAAAAAATAAAACCTAAAAATAAACCTAAAGTTAAAACAAAAAACCTAAACCTAAAAAAAATAAAATAAAAACTTAAACCTAAACCAAAAACTAAAAAATAAAGCCTAAACAAAAAAAAACATAAAATTGAAAGTAAACTAAAAAATAAACATAAACCTAAACCTAAACCCAAAAATAAATAAATGTAAACAAAAATATAAAATGAATTAAATAAACTAAATAAACCTAAACCTATTGGTTTACTTAACTTTTTTAAAAAAAACCCCAAAACCCTAAACCATAAAACTAACACTAAACCCTAACCTAAACTAAACTAATCAAAACCATAAACCATAAACTAACCCTAAACCCTAAACCCTAAAAACCCTAAACACTAAACCCTAAACCATAAAGCCTAAATACTAAACCCTATTCCCTAAACCCTAAACCATAACCCTAACCCCTAAAACCTTAAACCCTAAAACCATAAACTCTAAAACCCTAAACCCTAAACCCTAAACATTAAATTTTAAACCCTAAACCAACATAAAACCTTAAACCCTAAAATCCTAAACCCTAAACCCTAAAAAACCTAAAACCTATACCTAAACTAAATAAACCTAAAATAAGAAAAAAAACCAAACCTAAATAAAATAAAAAAAATAAAATAAATACCTAAACTAAATTAAATAAAATAAAATAAAATATTAAATAATTAAAATAAATTAAATAACATAAACTAAACTAAGAAATAAAATAAGAATAAAAACCTAAATAAAATAAGAACTAAACATAAAATAGAAAAAAAACCTAAAATAGAATAAAATAAAAACTAAATAGAAACCTAAAACTAAAAAAAACCTTAAAATAAATAAATAAGAAAATCAAGTCCCTAAATTAAAAAAAACCTAAACCTAAATAAAAAGTAAAATAAATTAAATAAAATAGAGCTAAACCTAAACTAAAATAAACTAAACTAAAATAAGTAAAACCTAAACCTAAACCTAAAATAAACTAAATCTAAACCTAAACCTAAACTAAAATAAAATAAAAATGAAACCTAAACTAAAAAAAATAAAACCTAAAAATAAAAATAAAATAAAAACCTAATACCTAAACTTAAAAAAATAAAATAAAAACCTAAACCTAAACCTACAAATAAAAAATAAAACCTAATCTTAAAAAATAAAATAAAAATAAAACTCAACTAAAAATTAAATGTAGTCATAAACCTAAACCTAAAAAATAAACTAAAATAAAAAACCTAGGCTAAAATAAATAAACCTAAAATAAACCTAAACTTACCGGTTTTTAGTAATTTTTTTTTAAAAAAAAACATAAACCCTAAATTCTAATAAACTAATAATAAAAAAATAATTAAATAACTAAACTAAAAACCTAAACTAATAAACCTAATAAATAAACTAATAATAATAATATTAAAACTAACTAACAATAACTAAACTAATAAAAGCTAATAATAATAATAATAATAATAATAACTAATAACTAACTAACTAAATTAATAAACTAATAATAATAAAACTTTTAATAATCTAATAATAAACTAACTCAATAACTAAACCCTTACCATAACTAAATAAATAAACTAACTAATAATAATAATGAAATAAAAAAAATAATATAAAATAAAACTAATAATAAACCATCTAACTAAACTAAAAATAATAATAAATAATAAATAACTAATAATAACTAATAAAAAACTAAACCATTAACTAAACTAGAAAACTAATAATAAAACTAATAAACCTAAACCCATAACTAAACTAATAAAACTAATAAAATAAACTAATAAACTAATAAATAAACTAACAAAACTAAACTAATAAAACTAAACCACTAACTAATACTAACTAAAACCTAATAATAAAACCATAAACTAATAATAATAACTAAACTAAATAAATAAATAACTAACTAATAATAACTAAACTAACTACCAATAACTAATAAATTAACTAAAATAAACTAAACCCCAATAAACAAACAAACAAAATAAACTAATAAACTAAACCTAACTTCACACCCCCCCCCCTAAACTAACCTAAAATAATAATAACTAAAACTGAAACTAATAAAATTAAACTATTAACCTAACTAAAACTAAACTAACTAAACTAAACATAAAAGTAATAATAAACTAACAATAACCTAATACTAATAAAACATAATAATAACTAATAAACACTAACCAAAAACATAAACCCTAAAAGTAAACTAAACCCTCTTATTAAGACATATTGGGATCCCTCTTGTTCTTTGTGAGTTTTTGATCACTTTCTCTCTTGGATTCCTTATAGATTTTTGATCTTCAGCCGATCTCGACCTGTTCTTGTCACGACGCTGGCTTCTTTAGATCCATGGTGCAAATCCCATGTTCCAATGGATCTCGCTAAGGCATCAAATTTTTTGGGTAATCTTACCTCTAAATTACTTGTTGTTTCTAAATCTCTCAAAGAGGCTTTAGCTAGTAAGAATTCCTCCCCCGAGCCTCCTTTGAATTTTCTTCATATGGCTTTTAAAGGTTCTCCGACAATTATGATTTCATATGAGGATATTGAAAGATTAGTTGAGCCTTTTACTTTTTCTTTGATTAGAAAATTTTCAATTAAATGGCCAAAAATGGAAGATAGCCAAAGATGGAAGATATTCATTCTTTTTTTCATAGCTTAAATTTATCTGGTTCTTTTTCTATTAGGCTGATTAATGCAAGGCATGTTCTGATTAAACTTTCTAATGACCTTGATTACATAAGAATTTTTTCTAGGCATTATTACAATGTTTTTAATTGTCAAATGCTTATTCTAAAGTGGACGGCTATGTTTGATGTTAATGAAGAATGTCCTATTATTCCCATTTTGATTTCTTTACTTAACTTGCAGATTCATCTATTTTATCATCAGCTTATTATGTTATTGGGTCAATTTTTGGTTAGCCTTTGCAAGTTGATAAAGCAATAGCTAACTCTTCTAGACCGTCTGTTGCTAGAAATCTTATGGAGATTGATATTACTAAAAAATATCCAAAAGAAATTTGGTTGGCTTCAGAAAAATGCAATTATTTTCAGAAAGTTGTTTTTGAGAACTTTCCCATTTTTTATAATCATTGTAAGATTCATGGGCATTAAATTTCTAAATGCTTTATTGCCATCCCTCTCTTAGAAAGAAAAACACCAGTAAGAATTAAATTGTTGGAAAAACTGATGATTCTCTCAAGTTGGATAAAGGGAAATCTACTTTTCAAAATTCTATTGTTTTTCAAATCTAGATTTTTGAATCTTCTGAAGAACTTTTACTTATTAATGATTTGTCTAATGCGGAAGGTAATTTTGATGTTTTTAAAAATGTTTTAACTAATAATCATGCTCTAAATGTCTCTTTTGATGATTCTATTAAAGGGAAGACTTTAGATGTTATGGTTAATGATTCTAATGGTTTGGATGTTGTGCATAAGTCCTTTCATGATAATGGTTCGAATATTGTTGATGGTAACATCATTTTTTCCTATCAGTTGGATGTTGGTTCACTTTCTCCTATGTCTGCTTTAGATCATGGGAAAGAGACTATTTCTTTGCCTTCTTTGATTGAGAATGGTGGTGAAAAGAATGTTCTTGTTTCTAATATTTTAACTTTTGGTCCTGACAGTCTTGTTAATATTGGTGATCCTTCTTTTAAAAAATAATATTTAGATACCTATGACAATTCTCTCATTTTGAATAGTTCTATTACAGTTCAAAATGATGGTTTTTCTATGGCTGGTAATTCTATTCAAAATTTTGGTAATATGCTATGTGTTTCTAAGGGATTTGAATCTTATTTTAATCCTTTACGTGAAGATTATATAGAAAATCTAGATTCTACTTCTCTTGCTTCTTTTATGAATGAAGATAGGGAGGATACTCTTTAGATTTTGTTGGAAGGTAAAAATATTGATAAATGTCTTCTTAATAAAGCTATTTCTACTCCTTTCACTTATGATTCTGAAATGCATACTATTTCTAATTTTCCTTTGTCTAATGCTGTGGATGATTCTGAATGGTCTTCTTTGAAATTGATAGCTTCTGCTGATACCCATGCCATTTATAATAATACTGATTCATTTTCGGATGGAGATTTTTTGGGGAAAGGGAATGGTTATAAAATTGTTTACAAGAAGATAAAAGAAAAAAAAAGTGTCGAGATTTACGCTCCTCCTCACTTGTCGAGGGTTACTCGTTCCAAAGCTTCTTGGATATAATCTCTCCTATCCTTGAGAGCTTTTCTCTTTTGGCTAGTTTTTTCTCTGTTGGCTAAGCTTCTACTGTGTGTTTTCTTGTTATCTGGAGTATTGGTTTCTTGGCTAATTTTACTCCTTCTGGCTTGGTGTTTATGGCTTTTTGTTTGGTAGGTTTTTTTTGGTGCCCTTTGGCAAGTTGGTTTTGTGCTGGTGGCTTTGTTCTTATTATCTTGCCTTTCTTTTGTTGGTGCTTTTGCTCTCTTTGTTGGTGGTAGGTTGGGCTTTTTGTCCTTGGAGTGTAGTTTGTCCATTGGTTGGCTATTTCTCTAGCTATTTATTTTAGCTTTTGTTGGCCTTCCTCTTTCTTGTGTTGGTTGGTTTGGTTCTCTAGCTCCTTCCTGGGCTATTTTTCTTTGGTTCTCTATTATATGGATGCTTTGTTGGTTATTTCTTTTTCTTTGGTTGCTTTTTGGTGCCTTTGGATTGCTGTTGTTATGGGCTCTATTGTCTTGGTGCCTTAGTGCCTTTGGATTGGTGTTGTTATGGGATCTGTTGGCATTGTCTTTGAGGGTTCTTTTCTTTTCTTTTTGGGGCTGTGAGCTTCTTTTCTCCCTTTTTTTATAAGGTGTTTATATTTGGTTTTGTTGGGATTGCCTTATGTTAATTTTATCTATTGGTCTCCTCTCTCTTTCTATTTCCTAAGCTTCACTATTTCTTTGGCTAGGTGGCTATTATGATAGGTTTGTATTTTTCTTTGGTTGGGATGGCAATGAGATATGATGGATTTTTTCCTTGATTTTTTGTGGATGGTGACTTTTCCTATTTGTAATCCTTCTTTGAAGATGAATACACTTCGGATCTAATGCCCCACATTATTGTGATTATCCTTCTTTCCTCATATCGAGCAGTTTTTTTCTCTTTATGTTTTCTGATTTCCTTCTAGCTAAGATTTCTTGCAGATTATAGGTTCTCTTTTTCAGTTGGTCTCTTCTTCTTCTTGGAGGGAGCAGGAGTCTTACTGATGGTCTCTTTTTCTTAGATGGCTGGAGTTATCTTCAGTTGTAGGTTGTAGGTTTCCTTTTCTTATGGATCTTCGCCTCTTTGGAGGTTCTTTTGGAGCTTCGTGGATTCTTCCCCTTTCCTGTCTTTTGCTTGGCTTTTTTAGTTGTCTTTGTTTTTTTTTTTCTTTATTGCTCTTTGATGTATTAGTTTAGGGACTAAACTCTTTAAGATTATCCTATAGCTCATTTGAGCAGTTTTCTTTTTTAAGTTTAGTCTATATGATCTTCTTGTACTATTTTTTTGAGCAATAAATTCTTTTAGTTAAAAAAAAACCTTAAACCCTAAAACCAAAAACACTAAATGCCTAAACACTAAACCCTAAACCATAACCCTAAACCCTAAACCCTAAAACCCTAAACCCTAAAATAGTAAACCCTAAACCCTAAACTATAAACCTTAAACCCAAAACCCAAAACCATAAACCTTAAACCCTAAAAACCTAGAAAAACTAAACCTAAACAAAATAAAACCTATAAATAAAATAAATAAATAAAACTCAAACCTAAATAAAATAAAAAAATAAAATAAAATAAAAATCTAAACTAAAACTTAAACCTGAACTTAAAAATAAAATAAAATTAAAAATAAAAATAAACTAAAATAAAATAAATAAAAGCTTAAATTAAACTTAAAAATAAAATAAACTTAAGAATAGAAAACCTAAATAAAATAAAAACTAAACATAAAATAAAAATAAAATAAACCTAAAATAAAATAAAATAAAACAAAATAAAAATATAAACCTAAAGAAATAATCTTAAAAATAAATAAAAAATGAATCCTAAACCCTAAACTAAAAAAAACCTCAACCTAAACTAAAATAAAACAAAATAAAATAAACATAAACCTGGTTTGGGATCACTTTTTTTTTTTTTTATTTTGTAATTTTATTTTATTTTGTTTATATTTTTTGCTTAAAATAAATTTGTTTCATTGTATTTTTTTAAAAACACTTAAAACAACTTTTAGATATTTAGAGTATTTTTAAAATAATAATTTTTATTTTTGAAAATAATAAATAAAACCACATAAAAAACACTCTAAACAAACATGTTTTCAAAAACAACAGAAAAATAAAAATAAAAAACATAAAATAAAAGTGATCCCAAATGACCCTTAAACTAAAATAAACTAAACTAAAATAAATAAAACCTAAACCTAAACCTAAAATAAATTAAACCTAAACCTAAAATAAATAAAATAAAACTAAAATAAACATAAACCTAAACTAAAAAATAAAACCTAAAATAAACATAAAATAAAACCTAAAACCTAAACCTACAAAATAAAATAAAACCTAAAACTAAATCTAAAAAATAAAATAAAAATAAAACTCAACTAAAAAATAGACCTAAACCTTAACCTAAATTTAAAAAATAAATTTTAAAAAAACTTAAACTAAAATAAATAAACCGAAAATGAATAAACTAAACTAAATAAAAATAAAAAATAAACTTAAATAAAAATATAAAATAAAATAAACTAAAATAAATAATTAAATAATTAAATAAACTAAATAAACTTAAACTCGTCTAATTAAAAATAACCCTAAACCAAAATAAACCTAAACCCTAAAACTAACCCTTCTAAACCTGACTAAAACAAAACCCTAAATTTTAAAGCTAAAAAAATAAATCGTCACCTTACACTAAACCTAAACCCTAAACTAAACCCTAAACTCTAAACTTAACCCTAAACACCAAAACCTAAACCCCAGTTGAGCTAATTTTTTTAAATGTGATCTTAAAGGTGAGGTTCTGAATTATAAAGTTGGTGCTCTGCCCATGTTGCTTTTGTTATCCCTTATCCCACATGCACTGTTTATCAAGACTTACAAGAATGCCCTCATCATCATGGTTGCCACATACCCAGAAGGTTAAGGAGTATTTGAAGGATCCTAGTAAATTTGTTGTGGCTGATATACCTTTACTCTGCTATTCTTTATTTCTTGATATTAGTGGAGCGGAAGAAGGAAGAGAATGAGGAATCGATGATGATATGGGTTTGTTGTTCTAAGCTTTCTTCCCATAAAATCAAATTTTATTATCTCTAAGAGTTAAATCATTTTATGAAATACTATTTTTATGAATTTTTGAATTGCATTTTATTTTATCCTATTTTGTTAGTTGTTAGAGGATAATGTCTTATTTGATTGGGAAATTTATTATTTCTTATAAAATCTTTTGAGTTTTTTTTTACAAAAAAACCATAAATCCTAAACCCTAAACCCTAAATCTTAACCCTAAAACCTGAACCCTAAACCTAAACCTAAAGTAACTAAATAAATTTAGAAATAAACCTAAACCTTAAAACCTAATAATCCTAAACCTAAACCTAAATCCAAAGAATGGGTGAAAAAATCACTATAAACCAGATAATGCGGTGGAGGCAAGGTGGGGCGGTTATCATAGTTGGGATCTAAAGGTGTTGGTGGATATGGAGGTGGTGGTCGAGCGATGGTGGTTATGGAGGTAGGAGGCGATGGAGGTTCTGGTGGGGGAGGGAGATCAGGATATGATGGTGGATCCTTCTACTGAGAGGCGGTTCGATGGGAAATAAATGAAGAATGAATGATCTGCTGCTTATGGAACTGTCTTTACAGAGACGGTTCTAGTTATCAAGGGTATTTTATTTTCTCTATGCATGCTCATTTTTTATTTATGTCATCGCTTATATCTTAGAGAACCTAGTGTGTTACTTGTGATGAAATCAAAAGAAGAAATGTTGAATCAATTTGTTCTCTAGAAAAAACTAAAACAAAAACTAAACTAAAACTAACCTAAAGAAAACCTAAACCCTAAAAAAAAAATAAAAATAAATAAAATAAACCCTAACCTAAACCAAACTACCCTAAATCATAAACTTTTAACCTAAACTAAACCTACCCAAACCCTAAAACCTACAAACCATAAACCCTACTTAAACCCTAAACCTCTTCCCTAAACTCTAAATCATAAAACCCTAAACCAAAAAAGCCTAAAACACTAAACTCCCTAAACCTAAACACTAAAACCCAAACCTGACCTAAAACCTGGCCCTAAAATAAAATATGTAAAAACCAAAATACCTAAACTAAATAAAACCTAAAATAAAATGGTAAAACTTAAACCTAAATAAAATAATTAATAAAATAAAATAAAATAAAAAAAACTTAAATCTAAATCCTAAAAATAAAATAAAATAAATAAAATAAATAAAATAAAATAAATAAAAACCTAAACTAAATAAAAAAGAATAAAACCTAAATAAAATAAAAAAACATAAAATAAAATAAAATAAACCTAAAATAAAATAAAATAAAAAACTAAATAAAACTAAACATAAACTTAAAAATAAAAATAAACATAAACCCTAAACTAAAAAAAATAAAGCTAAATAAAAATAAAATAAAATTAACTAAACTAAAATAAATAAAACCTAAAACTAAACCTTAACTAAACCTTAAAATAAATAATCCTCCAAAACTAAAAATAAAACCTAAAATCAATCTAAAATAAAAAAACCTAAAAATATAAATGAAATAAAACCTAACTAAACCTAAAATAATAAACAAACCTAATAAATAAAATAAAATAAAACTCATAATAAATAAACATAATCCCTAATCCAACTTAAACCTAAAAATAAACTAAAAATAAAACCTAAACTAAAATAAATAAACTAAAATAAATAAATATAAACTAAATAAAATAAAAAAAATCTAATTAAAAGTATAAAATAATATAAGTTAAAATAAATAAGAAATAAACTAAATAAATTAAATAAACTTAAACCTGCCAGTTTACTTAATTTAAAAAAAAAAACCCTAAACCCTCAATGCTAAACAATAAAACTAACCCTAAACCCTAAACCTACAATATTAAACCTACAACCCTAAACCCTAAACCCTAAACTATAAACCTTAAACCATAAACCAAAACCCTAAACCTAAACCCAAAATAAACCTAAAATAAACTAAAACCCTAAACCTAAACCATAAACCAACCTCGGTTAGTGATTTTTATGAAAGGTGATCTTAAAGAAGTCTGAAGGTTGAAATGCAAAGTTGGTGCTCCATGTTGGTCTTGTTGCTATTGATGTTGTGTTTCTTCCACATAACACTAGTTTGGATCTTTCAAACTTCTTTCTTCCAAGTTCTCAACATCCCAACTAAGATCTGCTACTATTGAAATTATCACTTTGGTTGATTAAGAAAGCGATAAGGTGGGATCTCGGTACTCTCCTCTAAGCTAGAATAGAACATTCTCTTATGGCCTTGTTGTCAAGTCTATGTATGATGATGGTTCGGTGTTTAGTTTTGAGGTGCTTGACCTCACTGAAGATGATCTCATCGAAGTTTTTTGGAGCTTTTTGATCACTTTTCTCTCGGCTCTCTTATCCCACCTTATTGGTGCCCCACATGTCATCAATGCTTACAAGAATGTCCTCATCATGATTGCCATTGATTACACATACCCTAAAGAAGGTTAAGGAGTATTTGAAGGATCCTCATAAATTTGATGTGCATACTGATGCTTTCTATTCCTTCTGTTGTTGCTCTAGTTGATGTGGAAGAAGAAGAAGGAAGAACAGGAATCGATGATGATATTTGGGTTCAACTTGTTTGACTAAGCTTGTTAGCATTCTATAAAATCAAATTTTATTGTCTCTAAGAGTTAAAACATTTTGTGAAATACTACTTTTGTAAATTTTTGAATTGCATTTTATTTTATCCTATTTTATTAGTTATTCTATAAAATCTGATGATGATATGGATATTGTCTTTTTTATTTTGGTAATTTCTTATTTGTTATTAAATAATTTGAGTTTTAGAGAAAAAAACCCTAAACCCTAAACCCTAAACTCTAAACCCTAACCCTAAACCTAAACCTAAAGCTGAATAAATTAAAAATAAACCTAAACCCTAAAACCTAATAAACCTAAAATAAACCTAAACCCTAAAATGGGAAGAACCTTGATGGCGGGAACATCATATGGCTCAGTTAGATGGAGGTCAGTGAGGAGGCAAGATCCGTCTGGTGGGAGATCTGGAGATGGTGGATATGGAGGTGGTGGTTGGGCAGTGGTGGTTATGGAGGTGGGAGATCAGAGATACAATAATCATGGTGAGGGAGAGATGGGATATGATGGTGGATCCAGTCGAGGCGGTGGTTCTAGAACTGAGAGAAATTATCCGATCTGCTTATGGAACTATGTCTTTATAGTAGAGATGGTTCTAATTATCTAGGGTTTGTTATTTTCTCTATCTGCTTATTTTTTTTATCTATGTCATCTCTTAGAGAACTTGGTGTGCTACTTGGTTGATGAAATTAAAAAGATGAAATGTTGAATATGAATTTGTTCTCGTTAAAAAATACCTTAAACCTAAACCCCTAAACTAAAACTTATACCTAAACCTAAAACTAAACCCTAAACCTTAAACCCCAAATACCTAAACCCTAACTAAACCCTAAATCCTAAACTTTAAACCTAAACCCTAAACCAAACCCTAAATCCTAAACCCTAAAATATTAAAACCATCGCTAAACTCTAAAACCCACAACCCTAAACCTAAACTCTAAACCATAAACTCTAAACCCTAAACTAGTCTTAAACCCTAAACCCTAAACTAACCCTAAACCCTAAACCCTAAACCTTCAATAAAGATGTCATTAGGACCAGATCTAAAGAATGACCTAGTCCTAACATAGTTATGGTAGCTAAAGAAAATGTCTTCAAGAGGCTTTCCCTTGACTATTAGAGATTTGAATATCCTAAGCCCTAACCCTAAATCATATTATATTACCATATATTATAGTTTAATGTAGCATCATATATTTGAGCATGTAGTGATGTGTTTTTGGATGTTATAAGATGTTTTGAAATGTTTTAGTATATTATAGTATTGTGCCCTATAGTCTATATTAAGATAAATCATAAAAATATTGATTTAATAAATTAGACGATGAAATTTGATAAATTTTAAGTGGGAATTAGGTTGTAGTACCAACGGTGTGATACACCACTTGTAGTCTAAGAAGTAAGATTTTATGTTCAAAATAAATATTATATGTTGTAAGATAGCATAACATCATATATCATAATATATTGTTCTACACATTTTAAATTCTTTTAGTATTTTACAATCATGCAGTCAATCCTACACTAGCATTATTTATAAAAATGTTGATTTAGACTTTAAAATGGTGGAATTTGCAAAATTCATAATAGGTAGAGCATGGAAAAATAATATATTGTTTCAATATAAAATATGTAAGTAATAAGACTAAAATATATAGTTTTTTATTTTTTTAGACTAATTTTATAATTTTTTATCTTAATCAATCCCTTGTGATGTGATATGAAATATAATATAATATAATATGTTATAATTTATTATAATATAGGATGACAAAACATAGTGTAGCATCATGCATTATAACATACTATTGTGTATTACTACTTATCCTTTAGCATATTTTAGTTTGTTATAGTATGATGTAGTAGAGTTTCTGCTAGTATAATTCATAAAAAATATTGATTTATGATGATGGGATTTGGACAAATTTATGGTAAGTTGTAGGGAACATCATTGGGGTGTCTATGTTGTCATTTAATCAAAAGAATGGAATTTTGCATCCAAAATAAATGTTCATTTTCAACCAAATTTTATAAATTTTTTGCTTAAAGTGATTCATTTTAAGGTGTAATGTAAGATAATATTATATGAAAGCATATTAAAATATAATGTACATAACAATATAACTTCACATATATATGAATGTGGTGGTGTGTTACTAAATATTATTGTACATTTTAGTATGCTTTACTTTTGTTATAATACATTGGGTCAAAACTCACAAAAATGTTAATTTGAAGGTTGAGATGGAATAATTTGGTCAAATTCATGGCACACACCAAGAAGCAACACCAAAATTATGCTATTTTGTACCATTTCTAATAGAAAAATAACAATTTTGCATCCGAAATAAACATTATTCATATTTTGAGAAATATTTGTTATTTATTCTTTTGATGTTACTCTAATGAGGTGTAATGTTGGACAATATATTATATTATAGAAAACTATAATATATCATATATTATAATATAATATAGTGTGTTAATTCACACAATAATATGGTTAGCATGATATTGTGTTGTTAGTTTGAGCTTGCACCACCACAAATCATAAAATGTTGATTATAATGATAAGTTTATGTAATTTGAACTAATACATTGTTAGGATTTTGGTTGAAGTATTAAAGGTGTGCATAACAGAAGAAATAAGATTTGATGAGAATTCCATGTCAAGGACATAGAGGGAGATCTGCTAGGGGATCACACATGCATTGGACATGACATGTGAGGGGTTTATGTCAAGGGCATAGAAGAAGAAAATATGTTTGATATAAGGTTTGAATTTTATTTGATTATATGATTTATGGAAAGAAGATCTGCTGAGGATAAGAATCTATAATCCACTAGGGATTAATATTGAATCAACTTTAATTTATTTTGTTTTAATTAATGTGGAGGCATATCTATTAGAGATATGGGCTCAACTTATCTCAGATTTATTGGACCAAGGGAGAATCTACACATCCATAGGATGGATTCTCTAACCATAGGGGTGATTACTAGGAAAGGGGAATTGTCCAATCTGATAGTAACCCGGGTAGTGTCTAAATGGGGTTGCAAAGGATGTGATCCAAATATAGTGCCCATAGGGGAGGTGTTGCTAGGGCCATTATCCTGAGCCCTGGAAAAAAAAGCTTATAAGTGTATGGTGTCTAACTCAAGGAGAAAGTGTAGCAGACTTACATCTGCCATGAGTGGTGTATCCTAAGGTGTGAGAACCAACCAACCTAAGGTGTATCCATCAGCATGAGTGGTGTATCCGTCAGCATAGTGAGAACCAACTAACTTAAAGTGCCCTTTGGTGTCCAATGATCATTTGGAAAAAAAACATGTAGGCTTTCAACTGTCCAAGCGAGGCTGACCATTGTGATAGTTTGTCATCGGTAGGATAGATGTTATCTAACCTAGAGAGACTACTAAGTGGGGAGCCCCGAGGAAGGAAAGACCCAAACTTAAAGCAGTTAAGAAGGAAGGAGCCGCTAGAGGACTTATCTTAAAGCTCAAATATACTCGACCCGATTAGTGCATGAAGGCTAATCTAAGAAGAAAGCGTAAAAGACTCACATCATCTTAAACGAAGCCAACATGAGGTAGTTTTCTGGCCACACAGTAAGGCCTACCAAACTAATAATGCTCTCATCGGTGTGCAGTGGCCATGTAAGGAAGGAAAGCAAAGCAAACTTACATCCTCCAAAGAAAGAAGACCACTAGGGTGATACACTAGGAGGGTAGCATGCCAGCCCAACCTAGAGCAGCTACTGAATGAGTGTCGCTAGGGGCGTTATCTCAACTCATTGTAGCCTGAGATAAAAGTTATGTGTTTTTTTATATGTTTGTGTGTAGTTTGTGTTTTTATTATGTCGATGAAGGATAGGATGATGCTCAGGTTCCTTACACCTACCCTAAACACATCATGGCAGATTCGCAAACAAGAATACTTTCAACATGGAAGAGATAGAATTTGAAATGGAATTATCATTTATGATAATTATTTTCAAACATGATTTATAATATTTCATTAAGTAGAGCCCATTGATTGGAAACATTGAGTGCTCTCCATTATGATTAACAAGCTGATAATATCCTTTCTGGTAGGCCTTTTCTATGGCAAAAGGTCTTTCCCAAGTGGGTTCAAACTTGCCTCCCATCTTATGATGGGCTACAATCAGTCTCCTTAGAACGAAAATCAACTCTCTTACTTGAGAAGCTCTAGGAAGAGCCAACTTGTTGTTAGCTTGAATTATTTTAGCTTTGCACAAATCAAGGTTTTGGCATGCCTGCATGTGTCTCTCCTCTAAACCTTTGAGCTCTTCTAACTGCAACTTCACATTCTGCTTTGTTGTGATCTTGCTACCCACAGTTATCCTTAATGATGGGAGTTGGACTTCTAATGGTAGAATGGCTTCGGACCCATAGACTAATGAGAAAGGAGTAGACTGAGTTGGAGTTCTATATGTGGTGTGGTAGGCCCATAAGGCTTTAACTAACTACTCATGCTAATGTCGCTTATTATTCTTGAGTGTCTTCTTTAGTATTTGGATGAGAGTTTTGTTAAAAGCTTTTGCTAAGAGGTTTGCCCTCGAGTAGTTGATGGTAGAATATCTCCAATCTATGTTGTGTCTCTAGGAAAAGTTGTTGATCTCAGTGCTTTTGAATGTAGTACCATTATCATATATAATTCGTCGAGCCACTCCGAACCTATATACGAAATGGTTCTTAAAAAATTGGAGCACATGCTGAGTTAGGAGCTCTCTGAGTAGGAATCACCTTCATACATTTGGAAAAGTAGTCAGTAGTAGCTAAGATGAACTGATGCTCCTTGGAAGAAGGAGGATTAATCAGACCCACTATGTCAATACCCCAATACTCGAATGGCCATGAGGCTAATTTAGGATGATTGGTTGGTGTAGGAAAACACCATGTATTTGATGACGACTGAGGTAGTAGAGTATGTTTTCCTTCCCTTTGTCATTAGCTTGGGCCAACAAAGCACCAAGGGAGTCATCTATCGCAACAGTGCAAATTATGAGCAGCTTTCCTGGGATAGGGATACTAGAAATGGCAGAGTAATAAGTAATGCTTAATGTCTTTGAAGGCATGCTCACACTTGCCATCCCACTTTAACTTGGCATCCTTTTTAATAAGTGCTAGGAATGGCTGACATCTTCCCGATAGGTTGGATATAAAGAATCTAGGATACTCAAATCGCCCCTAGAATGATCTGAGTTGAGTTAAACTTTTAGGGGGTGACAATTCTAATATTACCTTGATCTTCTTCAGATCGATTTTGATTCTCTGGTGTCTGACAACAACCCTAAGGAATTTCCCTGATGCTACTCCGAATGCACACTTAAAGGGGTTCATTTTGAGGTTTAATTATCTTAACTATTTGAAAACTGCTCTCAAGTCAAATAGATGGTCTTACTTTTCTTTGCTTTTAACCATGAGATCATCAACATAACACTCAACCTAATGATGAATGAGTTCGTAAGATTGAAAATTAGTCATGGTATGTAGCGACATTTTAAGGCTAAAGGCATGACCTTATAGCATAGATTCCAATCATGGGTTCTAAAAGTATTATTTCTTTCATCTTGAGGGCCATCTTTATTTGATTATATCTAGATGAGCCATCCATGAAAGAGAAGACTGCATGAGATGAGGCAATGGCCACTATCAACTCTCGGATTGGTAATGGAAATTCTTCTTTTGGACATGCCTTATTTAAATCCCTAAAATGGAAGCATATGTGAATTTGGCCATTCTTTTTCTTAATTGGGATGATGCTAGCTAACCATGTAGGGCTTTTTCCATCTTGGATAAAGCCAACATCGATTAATTTTTTGACTTCATAATTCATTTATTTTTCTAAGTCTAATCGCATGCATCTAAGAGCTTGCTTGATAGGGTTAGTAGTAGGCTCTATTACTAGTTTATGGACTGCTACGTTAGATGCTAATCCAAGCATCTATTCATAACTCCATGAAAAGTAGTCTTTAAACTCAGTCAGTAGCCTAACTAAGTCATTGGTTTTAGTTTCATTCAACAAAGAACTGATCTATGCCAGGCGTGGATTTTCTTCAGTTCTTAAGTTGATTTTCTTGAGGTCATCGATGGTTGACTTGATCTTTTCTTTGAACTCTGGTGGTGCATCTTTGACTTCCAAATCATCTAGATCATCTAAAATTTCTAAGCACAGCTCTTCATATGAGTTAATGTGATTTGAAAAGAATCTATCAGATTTCAAATGATTGGTGATGAATAAGCAGTAATCGTCATCATCGATTGGACCTTGTCATCGTCCAGTCTTGATTGAGAGCTTTTGCATTCGTTCTTCTATATTCTTTTAAAGTAGTCTAACTTGTGCATTTATAAAATATATGGGATTAACCCTTTCTTTGCAAAATTATGAACACAAGGCAAGAACCAATCAAAAAGGTAATTCTATTAAATCTTTATATGAATCATCTTCAAGTTCTACATCAACTTCTTAACTTGGGGATGATGCTCCTAGAAAGAACCTCTGAGTCTTCACATCTGTGGATGACTTAAGGGCTTCCTTAACTACCAAACCCTCAACTTTTTGAGAGGAAAGTGGTGTTAGATCTAAAGTTTCCAACTGATGCCTAACTATTTCACATATAGACTTGGATACACTTATGCTTTGCTTTGGAGTCTTCATCACTATGTGGCTTAAGTGTCACATCTCTTGCTTGGAAGTTGGATAGTGTTGGAGGTAGTAAGTTGCATACTCATATATGCTATCCTCATGAACTGTAAATGGCTTGAGATCTCCTCTGACACAATAGATGGTCCAACATCTCACGAACTTCATACACTGATATAGAGATGATGAAAATAGGTTGTTCTCATGTATCCATGGTCTCGCAAGAAAAGGGTTGGAAGATGTATCAGAGTCTATAATGTGAAACTTGGCTTCAGTCTTCTAATTATCTATCTCCAAGGGAAACACTATGGAGCCTAAGGCCTGTTGACTTCATGTTGTGAGTGTGAATCCAATCTTTTCATCTTAGACTTAGGAGTCTTCTAGACATTAGAACTTCCCTAGTCCTAAGACACTTCTATAAATTAGGTAAACACTTAACCTAAGACTAAAGACTTTGAAGGATTGACCATAGGGTTAGGTTATGCCTTAGGGATTAGGATAATCCACCTACCCTACAACCCATATCCAATCCATGTTCACCTTCTCAAACCAAACCTCAAGTTCAATTTAAACATCAAATTCAAATCCAAATCCAAATTCATTCCAAAACCAAATGATTGAAGCCCATGATCAAATCCAAACAGAAACCCCTTTCCACCTATCCCATGGACTTCACCAAATCTTAATCCAAATCAA
Source organism: Cymbidium sinense (assembly GCA_021442155.1). Classification (NCBI taxonomy): domain Eukaryota; kingdom Viridiplantae; phylum Streptophyta; class Magnoliopsida; order Asparagales; family Orchidaceae; genus Cymbidium; species Cymbidium sinense. The sequence continues at coordinate 203,032 of CM038220.1, read as the reverse complement.
TTCAAAATCAATTGAATTTTCTCATAATCAATTTATATCTTCAATCATCTTCCTAAATCAAATCTACATTCAAATGATCAAAACTAAATTAAACTAAATCAAATTAAATCAAAACCTTTCTAAGACAAATGACCTCCATGGACTTAGCAAATCTTAATCCAATTCAAGTCAAACTCAATTGATTTTTTCAAAATCAATCATATTTTCAATCATCTTCACAAATTTAAAGAAATATACATTTAAATCATCAAAACTAAATCAAACCAAATCAAAATCCAAACACATGACCCAACTCCATGGACTTAGCCAAATTCCTTCATTCCAAAACCCAGATCAATTGATTTTCTCATGAATCAAATATACATTCAATCATATTCACAAATATAAATGAAATCTACAATCATAAAGCCAAACCAAAATCAACCGAAGTCAAACCCAACTTAACTCTTTTGACTTGAAATATTCAATTGAACCAAAACCCATTTGAACCCAAGCCAATTGCAATTAAATTTATATATCAATTCCAAATCCATATATAAACTCAACTAAATCAAACTCAACCCAAAATCAAGCCAACTAAACCAAATTGGTCCACTTGACCTAAAGTAGCGAATTTGACCTATTTGAGCCAAGTTCTAATCCTACCCAAATTGGACTGAACCAAGCCCATCAAAATCTCTCATCATGATTGTTGATCACCCTAGGTTGATCAATTGTCACAAATTGGATCAAACTAAGTCAACTTGGTCATTTGACCAAGTCAACCTCTTAACCCATATGAACCCAAACTAGCCAAATTGCAACTTATGCCAAATCGCTTGAAACTAATGATTTATACCAAATCAAAATCAATATTTGAATATGACTTGACCTTCAATTGAGTTAAACAAAATCCAATTGGCCCTCTTAACCCAGGTAGACCCAAATTGACCTAAAGGAGAAAATTAGGTTGATTCAAAATATAAACTAAATTGATTGCCACCAATGGCTCAAGTTCATTCCAACTTGATTGTTGAACATGACCAAAACATGATTTTTTGAACCAATTGTACTTAGCTTAAATTGACCTAAAGGGTTCAAGTTGGCCTAAATCAAAACCAAATCCAAATTAATTGAAAAAGCCTACAATCATTTTCATTGGTCAACTAAACCCACACCAAAACCCAACCCAAGCCAATTTGGCCAATTTGATCAAATTGGTCAGCTTAACCCATTTAACCCAAATGAATTCAAATGAGCCAAAATCAAATCTAAGCCAAACTAAACTAAACCAATTAAACCAAAACATCTCAAATGATCATATTAACTTGATCTAACCCTTGGTTTGACCCAATTTGACCAATTGGTCAACTTGACCCAATATAACTCAATTTGACCTAACTGAGTCAAATTGAGCCAAACCAAACAAAATAAACTCCAATTGACTTGAAATATGGGGTAACCCACTTTTGGATCCTTTCAAATCTTCCTAGAACAAATCCAATGCCAAATGATCATTCTATCTTTAGGTCAAGTGCATCACAAGAGACAAATCACCCATGTAAGTGGTCATTTCCATTCCTTGGACACTTGGTACTCTCCCAATGGTATACAGGAACCTGACAACGACCAAGGAATGATCCAAGGGGTGGTTGGGTCCATGACCATGGGAGGTGAAATCACCTCACCCCATTGGAGCATTTGAAACCCATAAGACACCCATGATTCCTTGTCACCACCTTCACCTTCAACCAACCAAGCAGCCAACTCACTTCCTCCCACCCCACCCATGACTCCACAGATGGTGGACATCATTAGAAGCCAAACTCCCATCCAATCAAGATGTAGGGGGGTATACACCCCCTCATTTCCACTCAAACACACAAAAAATCATTCCTTAAAGCCCTAGCTACCCAAGATGAGCTACTAGAGCCATTCCGTAAGCTCCCAAACTCATTTCACGATTTGAAAATGCCATTCTTATCAGTCTTGAAATAGAACACTCCCATTTCTAACCTAGGTTCCCCATTTCTCCATCAAACTCAAATTAACTTTGCACGCACCTTCTCTAGTCCTCATCGAGCAAGAAGGAATCATCTCCCAAGTACCCCGAGCATTGAAGGTGGGACATCGATCAAAGCTGAGATCCAAATCATCAGTTCATGGCCTTCCGAGTGAACCCTGAAGCATTATCCAATTATTGGTCAATAAGGCTTTATCTCCACTAGATGAAGCTTCCTCAATCATTCAAGTTGTTGGTCTTGAGCTCCGGCAAGGTATGCTTCAAAAATCAATCCTAAGAAAAAATAGTTTGGAGCTTTTCAAAGAAAACTTGCATCTCATGTGATCTTGATCATTGGATCACCTCTGATCGATATCATAAAGGTGTAGGATCCTTTTTGAGTTGATCCAAGCTCGGGTAAGCTTAGATCAATTGAATAATGGAGGATGGACTCTATTCTCCCTCACTCGCATGATGTTAGTTCACTCATCATCCATTCTGCATGATCAAAATGGATTATGGTGATTAGATCAGATCTATCGATTAATCCTATTATGGGATTAATCGTAGCCATTTGATCTTATATCGAACGGTGGTCGAGAAAATGTGTTCGCCGCTGCCACGTAGACACTAAGTCAGATATGTTTTAAGTAGCCAATCCTGCGATGCCATGTGGAAAGAATGCCACATCAGGTTGCCATGTGGTTCCATCAAGATTAGGCTTTAATTAAGTTTAACTAATCATTTTTAATGGCTAAAAATTCTAAAAATCATAAATAATCATAGAGAAATAAAAAAATGCAAATAAATACTCATTTTAAAGGTATTTTAGAGGAGAATTAATTAAAAATGGTCTTAGCTAATTTTGAATAGTAATTATAGTTTAATTACAAAATTAATTAGCTTAGTACTCAATTACGAGCAATTAATCCCAAATTTTGTGGGTTAATTTAATGGGATGACCTCTACTCCTTGATTTTCTTGGGATTTATTGCTAATTAGAAAATTGACTAGTTAAAATTATAACTACTCTTTTAAGTTAATTAATGATTAATTAATCCCATGAATAGTAATAAATTGGTTAATTAAGTTTATTAATCATTGTTCAACAGTAACTGAACTAAGGAATAGGGTTGGGACTCCTTTCCTTAAGTTCATTTCACCCTTTTTTAAAATGAAATTAATTAAATCACTTAATCAAATTAAAATCAAAATCACATCAGACATTAATTAATTAAATCATGGGGTAGATCTTTAGGTGTTTAATAACCTAAAGGAGTTTAATGAAATTATGGTTAGTCCACATGTGGGAAAATCATAAGAGTAATTAATTAAGTCCTTAATCTAATTATTAATCATGAGCCAATTGCTTTAGGCCCCTTTTATTTCCTAAGATCATTCCAAGTTTATTTTCCATGCATATCATGTTGGCACATAAATATTTAGTTAATTTCTTTAAGGTGACATAGGTAAAAGTAATTAATTCATCTAATTAAGGGTTCAACTTAATTAACCTATAAAATCAACTTAATTACATTTCCTTAAATTAAATCAAATCACTAATGTGGGAATGGGTTTTAAAATAAATGATTTCTCTTATCCTTTAAATCAAATCAAATCAAAACTTAATTAATAAAGATGCTTTGGTTTTTCTTTAAATAATCTTATGATTTGATTGTCCTTAAACTAGTTTGGTTGAATGAATCACATGCTTATATTTGATTATCCTATTTTCAATCATGTTAAATTTGGTATGTCATTTGAATTCATGCATCCATCTTTTCAAAATTAAGTAAAATAAAAATTTTCCTTTATTTAAGCTTGCATGTGTTGATTTAATTTAATATATGCATGGCTATCACTATTAAATCCAAATGTATTTTCAAAAGCTTATAAATGAATAATATATATGTGTTATGATGCTAGTTATAAATACATAAGAAATACATGCTTATAGCTTATGTGTATGAATGTTGAGTTCTCTTTCCTTATTCATGTGTTGATTTATATAAGATTGAATGGAAATGGGTATATAGTCGGATAAACACGGCTTTAGCTAGCCTCAAGGAGGTCATTTGATTACCTCACTTCTCTGGTTTAACAAAGGCGAGTATCCATTTTATTTCATTCTTATGTATTTCAACATTAGAATTTGGATAGAGCTTTAAATCATATATTTAAATGATTCAATAAAAAATATACAATCTTTGCATGGTTTTATTTCCCAAACTTATGTATACATCCATGTGTTTCCAAGAAATGCAAGTAAATAGTCTTAACATCCTGGGAATATGAGGTTTTAGTTTTCCCCAAGGAGGTCATTTGATTACCTCACTTCCCTGGTTTAAAAATGACATGTATTTGCCAATATCTTTGTACATGTATATCTATATGTGATTAGTGAGTAAAAATCCCATTTTACATTAAAATTGCATGCATTCATAATTGACTAAGTGGTTGAATTAATTAGACATATGATTTGGAGCTTACTTCCTATGTTCATGTATACGAATTTACATATGTTTGAATGCAAATTGGTATATAGTCTATAAATCCTGAGAATTCGAGGCTTTAGATAGCTCCAAAAAGGTCATTTGATTACCTCACTTCCCTGGATTAACAACGACACATGCCTATTTAATTTCATTCTTATGACCTTTTTGTATAAGAATTTGGATAAAGTTTTAAATTAAAATGTTTAAATAATTCAATCAAATAAAATATCTAAACATACATACATTCATCATTTAAGTGTGCTAAAATATGTTGCATGTATAGATACACTTAAGATTAAATCATATGCATTACATATGATGGAAAGGAATGATTTAATATATTTCATATGGTAGTAATTCAATTAAATTAATCTTAAGATGCCTTTCATTTTGAATAGGATTATTTAAAGTGAACCTTAGGATTAATTAAATCTTTTAATAAGCCATTCACTAAAGAGAACTAAATCAAATTAATATACTTTAGAAAGTGACTTAAGGTAGGGATGAAAGACGACGATCTTCTTTTCCTCTCTTTATAACACTTAATTGCTAAGTGTAATCAAATGAAATAAAAGAAAACACAAATTAAAATTATCAAATCTGTTAAACTACTTCAAGTGAAATCAGCCTTTCATGTTAAATTGAATCATTCTACACTTAGAAAATACAACACTAATTCTTAACAAGACTTACCTCACAAGATTTAATACACACACTAATATTAAGTCACCACTTCTAGCTCTATGTTAGGACGGTGTATGATGTAATGTATATTTTATTTTATGATGTATTATTTTAGATTGGATGTTAGGGTGATGCTTCATAGACTGGATGATAGGCCAATATTAGCCTAATCATGTTTTCTGTAGGGGATTATGCTTAAGGAATGCTTAAAAATAAATGTGAATGCTCTTTCTAGAGGTTGCTTAAATCCTTAAGCATAATCCAAGTTAGAAGTGGGCTTAGTTACCCATGTGTCTAAGTCCATATTATAAATACAACTACTTGGGATTATATGTATATTTAGCTAACCTCTATTTTGTAGGTGTAGTTAGATTTACTTTTCCCACATAAATGTAATTTTACAATAGAATTAGGATTAGTGCTATGGGGATTAGGATGAGCAATGGCGAAGGCTTTGTCCTGGGGTGCCCTTTGATGCCTTTGAAGCAAGCACCATCCAAATCAAAGAAGGAACCAAATAAAAAATGGAGATATGAAGAAAGAAGACCCCCATAACATTTAATACAATTATAATTATTCTTTCATATTCCAGGTTATATAAGGGTAGAGTTCAACTACTTAGCTTTTCTCTCTTTGGGTTGTATGGCGGTACGTGACCGCACCGACCTTTTATTCTTTTACGATAGTTTATATAATTGTTTGATGTTATGTTTACATTGTGCATTAGGATGGCATGCTTTTCATAGTTTATTAAATGATTGATGCTTTAATGTGTTGCTTGGATACGAATAGGCTCTTAGGATAAAAATAACTTTTTTGTGAAACTAATCACTCATAACTAAATTTTAAACAACTCATAACCTCATCATAAATCCTAAGACATAAATAAGATAATTAAAAGATTTAGCAACCCCTTAGCTATATGGTTGTATGTTTCACATCATGCATGCATATTCTTTCTCTCTTGAACATGAAGGATCTCCATCCTTGCACGATAAAAGAATGCTTGACCTGTGAGGGCATCCCTTGTGGTGGAGAACACCTTCTTCTAGCTGATTTGACTCATAACCTATTTCATGCATTTAAGGATAAGAAATCCTAAAGCCTCTATCAAAATGATGTGTCTAAAATTAAATAAAATTTGGAAAGATTTTGCATCTATAGATTAAGTCATATGCTCACACCACTCATGCTCTAGTCTCTTAGGGAGTGTGTTTAGGACTTTAGTGTCTTTCTAATTAAATAACTACCCTACCTATCTTGCAATTCATAAGACCGGACTACATGGTTTTAAAATCGTAGGAGTTAGCTGGTGGCCACTCCAAGCGATTGTAAGTCTAGAAGTTAGATAATTTATTCTCTCTTATGGAAGTAAACCCTTATCCACTATAGATTTAGATGTTACTCTAGCTAACTAAAGCTACCTAGATTTAGTATCCGGTAGCTATTTCCTTGAGTTGAGCATAAATCCTAACCTCGTAGGCTTTCCCACAACCTTGTGTTGGTGGATTATAAGCCCTAGTAATATAATTAAATTTCAAATCAGAACATATAAATCTCCTCAACTTCAAAATTATAAAGCCCAACCACAGGATAGATTGGAATGCTCACTAGGCTTCCAAATATCATGAGCATTTCTTACTTATTTCATTTGGATTCCAAAAAGAAGTCTTCTCCTTGAACTTTTTGAATTGATTTTTCAAATACAACCAATCTTTTGATAGTCTAACCTTAAAATCTTTGGAGATGATAATTGTCTACTTTAATTGAGAGTATTCTGAAGAAATTTCATTTCCTAAGATGTAAATAACTTTGGAGGCTTGCCTCCATAGGGAACTTAAGAACTTGATTTAATATAAACCCTGCTTTATTCATTATAAGTAATGTAGGAGAAAAATCTCTAGTACATTCATAGACCTATCATGTCTTATGAGTTCTTATTAAATTATTAGATCCATTGTATGGTGATGCCTCTATCTTTCAAGATAGTACATCATACCTCAATGTTGTACGATCCAAAAGTAACCCCTACGATCCTGTAATGTCCCTCCCCCACCACCCAATCAATAATAAACACCACATGGCCCTATCCCCTTGTTCATTGAATCCTGTCAACATCATCCTTTCTTTTTGGAGTTTGGAGATGTCGATCCTCAAGTATGCAATGGTTCTTAGACTCATAATATTGACTGATACACCTGGGTCAACTAGAACTCTCGATAGTGTGTACCTGCCACATCCACTATAATGTAAAGAGGTGGTTGTGCTCGGTCATCCCTTGGAGTAAATCATCATCGCTGAATGTAACTCCTAAGATGTCCTTCGAGTGGCATGCCTTCTCTTTAGTAGCGGTCAGCTGAGCTAAGCATATCTCTAGATTAAGTAAGGCCTTGATTAGAGATTCCCTCATCTTTTTGGATAAGATAAGGGCATCGTATATGCTTAACTTAGCTGGAAACTTTCTAAGATGAGCTGCACTTGGACTATCTATGGTACATTCTTGTTCTTTGGGATGTCGACTTCCCGAGTTGTCTTTTGTAACTAGCAAACCTTCCTTGGTGTTGAAGATTTGAGCTACTTCATGCACCTGCAAGAAAAGCTTCTTAAACTTAAAAATGATCTTCTTAGAGGTTCGGGATAGGGAGATATCGTAAACTTCTTTGGTCTTAAGAGGATCGCAAGTATCCGCAAGGGTTACTCTAATAGAACTGGATGGTTGTTCTAATAAGTTTTCCTTAGGGATAACTATGGCTCTCAACTTGTAGTTGCGCTCAAGTTAGTCCTTAAAAGTGATACAATACTCTAAGACATGGCCTAACATGCGATGGTAGGGGTAATAGCTAGGATCATCGCTATTGCCCACATCCTTTGGCCTCTTAGGCTCTGGTAACTGAAAGTCAAGTTTCTTTAAGAGTTTCTTAAAGTTTTTCCTAACTACCTCCCTCTTGAATGAATATGGCTTATTCAATCTATTTGTAAGAGTTGGTGGAAATTAGATGCCTGGCGATGGATATGAATACCACTACTGGGTAGGCTGCTGAGGTGGTGGAAATGGTTGTATGTGTGTCGGGTGTATGATGGTCGAGGTGGTGGAAGAGGAGGTGGCAAAGGAGGTCGAGCTCGTCTTTCATACCGAACTGTGGTGGTCCCTTTGTCTACTGACACAACTATCTCGGGCTTCTTCTTAAACACCTTCTGCGGCTTGGGCCTAGATGATTGGTCGGGAAAGGGAAATTATTTGGCTTCTTCTTTTAGGCTAACCGCCTTGTTGATTAATTTCTCAAATGTTTTGATGGTAAATCCCTTAAGCATGAAGGTGACCGGGCCATGGATATTCTTGAGAAGAATCTCAGTGGCATGTTGTTCGGACAGTTGTGGTTATCATTTCATGCTCATGTTGCACCACCTAAGAATGTAATCAACCAGGGACTCGTTGAGCTTTAGTTTCTCTACAATGAGGTCGCCTAAATCACCCTCTGTAGAGCTCCAGCAAACCTCTTGATAAATATGTGCTCCAACTCAGCAAAAGCCTTCACGGAACCATTGGGCAGTTCGGCGTACCAATCAAATGCAACACCAGATAAACTGCTAATGAAAAGGCAGAAGAGGAGTGCGTTGCTGCCATCGGTGTTGCAACAATCGAGTCTAAAGTGTGCAATGTGTTATCGTATCTCCACTAAAGATCAAAGATTCGACAGATACAAAATCTTAAATAAAATAAAAGCTAAATAAAAACCTAAACCTAAAAAACAAACCTAAAAATAAAAACTAAAAATAGATAAAAAATAAAACCTAAACCCTAAACTAAAAAAAAACCTAAACCTAAAATAAATAAAATAAAATAAATATAAAACTAAACTAAAGTAAGCTGAACTAAAATAAATAAAACCTAAACCAAGACTAAAACTAAACCTAAACCCTAAATTAAATAAAATAAAAGAAAATAAAATTAAACCTAAACATAAACTTAAAAAAAACTTTAAAAAAAAACCTAAAATAAAAACATAAAAAATATAATAAAAACCTAAACATAAACCTAAAAATAAAAAATAAAACCTAAACCTAAAAAACAAAATAAAAATAAAACTAAACTAAAAGTAAACATAAACCTAAACATAAACCTAAAAAATAAAATAAAATAAAAAAACCTAAAATGAATAAACTAACGTAAAGAAAAATAAAAAATAAACATAGATAAAAATTAAAAATAAATTAAACTAAATTAAAAAAATAAAATAAACTAAATAAACCTCAATATACCGGTTTACTTAATTTAAAAAAAAAACCCTAAACCCGAAACCCTAAATCCTAAACCCTAAATCCTACACCCTAAACCCTAAACTATAAAACTAACCCTAAACCGACAACCCAAAACCCTAAACCCTAACCCTAAATTAACCTTAAACTGTAATCCTAACCCTAAACCCTAAACCCTAAATTCTAAAACCCTAAACCCTGCACCCTAAAGCCTAAAACCTAAACCCTAGACTTTAAACCCTAAAGTAACCTTAAACCCCAAACTCTAAACCCTAAAGTAACCCTAAACTCTAAACCCTAAACCTAAAATAATAAACCCTATAACCTTAAATCGTAAACCCTAAACCCTAAACCCTAAACCCTAAACCCTAAAAACCTAAAAACCTAAACCTAATCCTAAATTAAATAAAAACTAAAAATAAAATAAATAAATTAAACTAAAACCTAAATAAAATAATATAATAAAATAAAATAAAAACCTAAACCAAACCCTAAACCTAATCCTAAAAATAAAAAAATTAACTAATAAAAATAAACTATAATAAAATAAATGAAAACCTAAATAAATTAAAAATTACAATAAACCTAAGAATTAAAAACCTAAATTAAATAAAAAGTAGATGTAAAATAGAAATAAAATAAACTTAAAATTAAATTAAATAAAAACTAAATAAAAACCTAAAATAAAAATAAACCTAAAAATAAACCTTAAAATAAAACCTTAAAATAAATAAAAAATAAAACCTAAACCCTAAACTATAAAAAAAACCTAAACTTAAAAAAAATTAAAATAAATAAAATAAAATCAACCTAAACATAAACTAAACAAAAATAAATAATACCTAAACCAAATCCTAAAATAAACTAAACTTAAGCCTAAACCTAAACTAAATAAAATAAAATAAACTAAAAATAAACTTAAATCTAGAATAAAATATAGAACCTAAAAATAAAACTAAAATAAAAACGTAAAACCTAAACCTAGAAAAATAAAATAAAAACCTAAACCTAAATCTAAAATATATAATAAAAATGTAACTCAATTAAAAAATAAACCTAAACCGAAACCTAAACTTAAAAAATAAATTAAAATAAAAAACATAAACTAAAATAAATAAACTAAATTAAATAAAAAATACCTAAATAAAATTAAAAAAATCAAATAAACTAAAATAAATAAAAAAATATACTAAATAAGCTAATTAAACCTAAACCAACTCCTTTACTTAATTTTTTAAAAAAAAAACCATAAACCCTAAAAAACACTAAACCCTAAACCTTAAACCCTAAAAGCATAAATCCTAAAACCCTAAACCCTAAACCTTAAACCCTAAACTCTAAGCCCTAACCCTAAACCCTAAACCCTAAACCCCAAACCCTAACCTAAACCTAAACCTAAAGTAAATAAATAAATTAAAAAATAAACCTAAATCCTAAAACCTAATAAACCTAAACCTAAACCCTAAGAATGGGCTTGACCAGGAACATCACCGGCCAACCAGTCTAGATATGGTGGAAGGCCGAGGTGGCAGTTATTCCAGTGGTGGTGGGGGATTTGGAGGTCCTGGTGGATTTGGAGGTAGTGGTCAGAACAGTGGTGTTTATGGAGGCAGGAAAAGCGAAAACCCTAAATCCTAAACTAAAACCTAAACCCTAAATCTAAAACCTAAACCCTAAACCCTAAACCCTAAACCCTAAACCCTAAACCCTAAACCCTAAAACCCTAAACCCTAAACCCTAAAACCTAAAACTTAAACCCTAAACTCTAAACCCCAAAAAAAACCCTAAACCCAAAACCATAAACTCCAAACCCTAAACCATAAACTAACCCTAAACCCTAATCCTTAAACCCTAAAAAGCAAAAAACCTAAACTTAAACTAAATAAAACCTCAAAATAGAATAAATAAATAAAATTAAAACAAAAATAAAATAATAAAATAAAAACATAAACTTAAACCTAAATCGAAACCTAAACCTAAGCCTAAACTAAAAAAGAAAAATAAAATAAAAATAAAACCTAAACTAAAATAAAAGAAATAAAACCTAAACTAAACTAAAAATTTTAACCTAAATAAAATAAAAAACTAAACCTAAATAAAATAAAATAAACCTAAACTAATATAAAATAAAACTAAATAAAACCTAAAATAAAAATAAATTAAATAATAAAATAAACCTAAATCCTAAACCTAATAAAAACCTAAACTATAAAACCCTAAAATCCTAAACCTAACCTACTCTAATTAAAACTAATCCTAACCCCTAAACCCTAAACCCTACCCTAAACCCTAAACCCTAACCTCCTAAAGCCTAAAACCTAAACCCTAGACTCTAAACCCTAAAGTAACCTTAAACCCTAAATCTAAACCCTAAAGTAACCCTAAACTTTAAACCCTATACCTAAAATAATAAACCCTATAACCTTAAACCGTAAACCCTAAACCCTAAACCCTAAAAACCTAAAAACCTAAACCTAATCCTAAATTAAATAAAAACTAAAAATAAAATAAATAAATTAAACTAAAACCTAAATAAAATAATATAATAAAATAAAATAAAAACCTAAACCAAACCCTAAACCTAAACCTAAAAATAAAAAAATTAACTAATAAAAATAAACTATAATAAAATAAATGAAAACCTAAATAAATTAAAAATTACAACAAACCTAAGAATAAAAAACCTAAATTAAATAAAAAGTAGATGTAAAATAAATAAAATAAACTTAAAATTAAATTAAATAAAACTAAATAAAACCTAAACATAAAAAATAAAAATAAACCTAAAAATAAACCTTAAAATAAAACCTTAAAATAAATAAAAAATAAAACCTAAACCCTAAACTATAAAAAAAACCTAAACTTAAAAAAAATTAAAATAAATAAAATAAAATAAACCTAAACATAAACTAAACTAAAATAAATAAAACCTAAACCAAATCCTAAAATAAACTAAACCTAAACTAAATAAAATAAAATAAACTAAAAATAAACTTGAACCTAGAATAAAATATAGAACCTAAAAATAAAACTAAAATAAAAACGTAAAACCTAAACCTAGAAAAATAAAATAAAAACCTAAACCTAAATCTAAAATATATATCAAAAATGTAACTCAATTAAAAAATAAACCTAAACCTAAACCTAAACTTAAAAAATAAATTAAAACAAAAAACCTAAACTAAAATAAATAAACTAAATTAAATAAAAAAATACCTAAATAAAATTAAAAAATCAAATAAACTAAAATAAATAAAAAATATACTAAATAAGTTAATTAAACCTAAACCAACTCCTTTACTTAATTTTTTTAAAAAAAACCATAAACCCTAAATCATAAACCCTAAAAAACACTAAACCCTAAACCTTAAACCCTAAAAGCGTAAATCCTAAAACCCTAAACCCTAAACCTTAAACCCTAAACTCTAAGCCCTGACCCTAAACCCTAAACCCTAAACCCCAAACCGTAAACCTAAACCTAAACCTAAAGTAAATATATAAATTAAAAAATAAACCTAAATCCAAAAACCTAATAAACCTAAACCTAAACCCTAAGAATGGGAGACTAGAACATCGTCAACTGCTCCCTAGATATGGCGGTGGCTGGGTGGTGGCTATTCCAGGTGGTGGGGATTTGGAGGTGTGGATTTGGAGGTGGTCAGAACAATGGTGGTTGGAGGCGTGAAAAGCAAAACCCTAAATAAACTAAACCTAAACCTAAACCCTAAACCCTAATCCCTAAATCCTAAACCCTAAACCCTAAAACCCTAAACACTAAACCCTAAAACCTAAAACTTAAACCCTAAACTCTAAACCCAAAAAAAATAATAAACCCTAAACCCTAAATCATAAACCCTAAAAAACACTAAACCCTAAACCTTAAACCCTAAAAGCGTAAATCCTAAAACCCTAAACCCTAAACCTTAAATCCTAAACTCTAGGCCCTAACCCTAAACCCTAAACGCTAAACCCCAAACCGTAAACCTAAACCTAAACCTAAAGTAAATAAATAAATTAAAAAATAAACCTAAATCCTAAAACATAATAAACCTAAATCTAAACCCTAAGAATGGGCGTAAGTTGACCAGAACATCACAACCACAGATATATGGTGGTGGCGGAGGTGGCGCTATTCCAAGGGTGGTGGGGATTTGGAGGTGCTAGTGGATTTGGAGGTAGTGGTCAGAACAGTGGTGGTTTTGGAGGCAGGAAAAGCGAAAACCCTAAATCCTAAACTAAAACCTAAACCCTAAATCTAAAACCTAAACCCTAAACCTAAACCCTAAACCCAAAACCCTAAACCCTAAAACCCTAAACCCTAAACCCTAAAACCTAAAACTTAAACCCTAAACTCTAAACCCAAAAAAAACAATAAACCCAAAACCATAAACTACAAACCCTAAACCCTAAACTAACCCTAAACCCTAATCCTTAAACCCAAAAAAGCAAAAAACCTAAACCTAAACTAAATAAAACTTCAAAATAGAATAAATAAATAAACTTAAACCAAAATAAAATAATAAAATAAAAACATAAACTTAAACCTAAATTGAAACCTAAACCTAAGCCTAAACTAAAAAAGAAAATAAAATAAAAAATAAAACCTAAACTAAAATAAAAGAAATAAAAACCTAAACTAAACTAAAAAATTTTAACCTTAAATAAAATAAAAACTAAACCTAGAATAAAAATAAAATAAACCCAAACTAATATAAAATAAAAACTAAATAAAAAGCTAAACCTAAATAATAAACTAAAAAATAAAACCTAAAAATAAACATAAAAGAAAACCTAAACCCTAAACTAAAAAAAAACCTAAACCTATAACAAAAAAAAAAAAACTGAAACCTAAACTAAAATAAACTATACTAAAATAAATAAAACCTTAAACTAAACTTAAAATAAACTAAAATTAAACCCAAACCAAAACTAAATAAAATAAACTAAACTAAAAATTAACCTAAACCTAAACTATAAAAATAATACCAAAAAATAAACTTAAAACCTCAACCTAAGAAAATAAAATAAAAACCTAAACCTAAATTTAAAAATAAAAAATAAAACCTAAACCTTAAAAGTAAAATTAAAATAAAACTAATCTAAAAAATAAACCTAAACTTAACCCTAAACTTAAAAAATAAACTAAAATAAAAAACCTAAACTAAAATAAATAAACTAAACTAAATAAAAATAAAAATAAACCAAAATCAAAATAGAAAATAAAATAAATTGAAATAAATAAAAAATAAACTAAATAAACATAAAGCTACCACTTTACTTAATAAAAAAATTAAAAAATTAAAAATTCTTACCCTAAACACAAAAACTAACCCTAAACTTGAAACTTTAAACACTAAACCTACAATGCTAAACCCTAAACCCTAAGACCCTAAACCCTAAACCCTAAGACCCTAAACCCTAAACCCTAAAGCCTAAACCCTAAACCCTAAAGCCTAAAATCCTAAACCCTAAACACTAAACCCTAAACCATAAACCCTAAACCCTAAAAAACCCTAAACACTAAACCCTAAACCCTAAACCCTAAACCCAAAACCCAAAACCCTAAAAAACCCTAAACACTAAACTAACCTTAAACCCTAAACCATAAACCCTAAACCCTAAATCATAAATCATAAACCTTAAATCCTAAACTTTGAACCTTAAACCTTGGTCATAAACCTTAAACCCTAAACCCTAAACCCTAAAACCCAAAACCCTAAAAACCCTAAACCCTAAAGCCTAAAGCCTAAACCTTTAACCCTATATCATAAACTAATCATAAACCCTAAGCTAACTCTAAACCCTAAACCCTAAACCCTAAACCCTAAACCCTAACCCTAAACCCTAAACCCTAAAACCCTAAATGCTAAACCCTAAACCATAAACCCTAAACCCTAAAAACCTAAACCTAAGCTAATTAAAACCAAAAAAATAAAATAAATAACAAAATAAACTTAAATAAAATAAAATTAAAACCTAAACTAATACCTAACCCTAAACATAAAAATAAAATAAAATAAAATAATAAAAATAAACTAAAATAAAATAATTAAAAACCTAAATAAGCTAAAAAAATATAATAAACCTAACAAAATAAACCTAAATAAAATAAAAATTAAATGAAAAATAAAAATAAAATAAAGTTAAAACTAAATAAAAACCTAAACCTAAAAAAATAAACCTTAAAATAAAACTTAAAAATAAATAAAAAGTAAATCCAAAACCCTAAATTAATAAAAAAACAAAAACCTAAAGAAAATAAAATAAACAAAATAAATAAACTTAAACATTAACTAAATTGAACTAAGCTAAAATAAATAAAACCTAAACCTAATCTTAAAATAAACTAAGCCTAAACATAAACCTAAACTAAATAAAATAGAATAAACTAAAAATAAACCTAAGCCTAAAATAAAACATAAAACCTAAAAAAACCCTAAGAATTGGCAGAACCTTAACTACAGGAACATCACCATCAACTAGGCTCAGTCTAGATCTGGCGGTGGAGGCGAAGGCAGAGATGACAGCTATCGCAGTGGTGGTGGGGGATTTGGAGGAGCTGGTGGATATGAAGGTGGTGGGCAGAGTAGTGGTGGTTATGGAGGCCGGAGGAGAGACGGAGGTTACAGCCGTGGTGGCGGCGAAAGGAGAGATTGGGGACATGATGGTGGATCCCACTAGTCAAGAGGCCGAGGTGGTTACTAAAGAATGGTCGATCTAATCTACTGCTTATAGAACTATGTCCTTACAGTAGAGATGGTTCTAGCTACCTAGGGTTTTTGATTTACTCTATGCATGCTCATTTTTTATCTATGTCGGTGCTTTTGTCTTAGAGAACTTGATGTGTTACTTGGTTGATGAAATCGAAAAGAAGAAATGTTGAATCTGAATTTGTTCAGTATTAAAAAATATACAAAAAATAAAAACCCAGAACCCTAAACTAAAACCTGAACCATAAACCTAAAACCTAAAACCTAAAACCTAAGCCTTAATCCTTAAACCCTAAACCCTAAACCCTAAACCTAAAACCCTAAACCATAAACCCTAAACCTAAAAACTTAAACTGTAAACCCTCAAACTAGAAAGAAAAAAATCCTAAACCCTAAACCCCAAACCCTAAACCTTAAACCATAAACCTTAAACCTTAAACCCAAAAAACCTAAACTTAAACTAAATAAAACATAAAAATAAAATAAATAAAAAGACCTAAACTAAAAAAAATAAAAAATAAAAAAATAAAATAAAATAAAACATAAATTAAAACCTAAACCTAAACCTAATCCTACAAAAAAATAAAATAAAAAATAAAAACTAAAAAAAAATAAAATAAATAAAAACCTAAATTAAACTAAAAAATAAAAAAAGCCATCTAAAATAAAAAACTAAACCTAAAATAAAAATAAAATAAACCTAAAATAAAATAAAAACTTAAACCTAAAGAATAAATCAAGAATTAAAACCTTACAATAAATAAAAAGTAAAACCTAAACCCTAAACTAAAAAAAAGAACTTAAACCTATAATAAAAATAAAATAAACCTAAACCTAAACTAAAATAAACTAAACTAAAATAAATAAAATCTAAACATAAACTTAAAATAAACAAAACCTAAACCTAAACTAAATAAAATAAAATAAACTAAAAATAAACCAAAACCTAAACTAAAAAAATAAAACATAAAACCTAAACCTTAAAAAATAAAATAAAAATTTAAACCTAAACCTAAAAATAAAAAATAAAACCTAAATCTAAAAATAAAAAATAAAAATAAAACTAAATTAAAAAATAAACCTAAACCTAAACCTAAACTTAAAAAATAAAATAAAATAAAAACCTAAACTAAATTAAATAAACTTAAATAAAAAATTAAACCAAATAAAAATAAAAATAGTCCTAGATAAAAATAAAAAAACTAAATAAACTAAATAAACCTAAACCTATCAGTTTACTTCATTTTTTTTAGAAACCATAAACCTTAAACCATAAACCTAAAACCCTAAATACTAAACCTTAAACCCTAAACCCTAAAACTAACCTTAAATCATAAACCTTCAATCCTAAACCTACACCATAAAAAAACCCTAAACCCTAAACCCTAACCCTAACCATAAAACCTTAAACCCTAAACGCTAAAACTTAAAGCCTAAAGCCTAAAGCGTAAACCCAAAACTCGAAACCCTAAAATATCTCTAAACCCTAAGCTACCCCTAAACCCTAAACCTTAAAAACCCTGAACCCTAAAGCCTAAACATTAAACCCTAAATCCTAAACCCTAAATCTTAACCATAAACCCTAAACCCTAAAACCCTAAACCATAAAACCCTAAACCCTAACCCCTAAAAACTTAAACCTAAACTAAATAAAATCTAAAAATATAATAAATTAAAATACCTAAACCTAAATAAAATAGAAACCTAAACTGAAACCTAAACCTAAACCTGAAAATAAAAAAAATTAAAAAATACTAAAATAAAATAAAGAAAAACATAAATTAAACTAAAAAATTAAATTAAACCTAAGAATATAAATCCTTAATAAATTAAAAACTAAAGGTAACATAAAAATAAAATAAAGCTAAATTAAAATAAAAGAAAAACTAAATCGAACCAAAACCTAAAAAATAAACATAAAAATAATCCCTAAACCTTAAACTAAAAAAACCTAAACCTAAAATAAAAATAAAATAAACAAAATAAAATTAACCTAAACCTAAACTTAACAAAATAAAACCTAAACTTAAACCTAAACTAAACCTAAACCTAAACCTAAACTAAATAAAATGAAATAAACTAAAAATATACCTAAACCTAAACTAAAAAAAAATCTAAAAATAATTCAAAAATAAAAACCTAAAACCTAAACCTAAAAAAATAAAATAAAAACCTATACCTAAACATAAAAATAAAAAATCATAAACCTAACAAAAAAAACTTAACTAAAAAATAAACCTAAACCTAAACCTAAACCTAAAAAATAAAATAAAAAATAAACCTAAACTAAATAAATAAACCAAAAAGAAATAAACTAAACTAAATAAAAATAAAAAGTAAACCTAAACAAAAATTAAAAATAAAATAAACTAAGATAAATAATAAATAAATTAAATAAACCTAATCCTACAGTTTTACTTAATTAAAAAAATAATCCTAAACCCTAATTTCTAAACCCTAAACCCTAAACTCTAAAATTAACACTAAACCATAAACACTAAACCTACAACCTTAAACCTACAACCCTAAAACCTAAATCCTAAAAAACCTTAAGCCCTAAAACCTAAACTTTAAACCTTAATCCTAAAACTTAAACCCTAAAAGCATAAACCCTAAAACCTCAACCCTAAACCCTAAACCTAAACCCTAAACCCTATACCCTAATCCCTAAACCTTAAACCCTAAACCCTAACCCTAATCCCTAAACCTTAAACCCCAAACCCTAAACCTTAACCTAAAGTAAATAAATTAATTAAAAAATAAACCTAAATCTTAAAACCTAATAAACCTAAACTTAAACTTAAATCATTAGAATGGGCAGAACCTTGATGGCAAGAACATCACCGTCAACTAGACTCAGTCTAGATCTGGCAGTGGAGGCGAAGGTGGACTAGGAGGTTATCACAGTGCTGGTGGGGGATCTTGAAGTGCTGGTAGATATGGAGGTGGTGGTCGGAGCAGTGGTGGTTATGGAAGTGGGAGGAGTGGTGGAGGTTACAACTGTGGTGGTGGTAGAGGGAGAGATCAGGGATATGATGGTGGATCCCGCTACTTGAGAGGCCAGGGTGGTTCTAATGGGAACTGGAGAAACTGAAGAATGACTGATCTGATTTGTTGCTTCTGGAATCGGGTCTTTGAAGTAGAGATTGATCTAGTTATCTTGGGTTTTTGATTTGCTTTATGTGTGCTGATTTTTGATCTATATCATCGCTTGTCTCTTAGAAAACATGGTGTGTTACTTGGTTGATGAAATCTAAAAGAAGAAATGTTGTAATTGAATTTATTCTATGTTAAAAAAATAAAAAACCAAAAACCCTAAACACTAAACTAAAACCTGAACCTTAGACCTAAAACCTAAACCCTAAACACTAAACCTTAAAAAAACTTAAACCCAAAACCCTAATCCTAAACCTTAAACCCTAAGCCCTAAAAGTATAAACCCTAAAACCCTAAACACTAAATTCTAAACCCTAAACCCAAAACCCTAAACCCCAAACCCTAAACCCAAACCCAAAACCCCCAACTGACCCAAAATGCTAAAAAGGTAAAAACCTAATCCTAAACTAATTAAAATCTAAAAAAATAAATAAAAAACTTAAACCAAAATGAAATAACAAAATAAAATAGAATAAAAACCTAAACCTAAACCTAAAAAGAAAATAAAATAAAAACTAAACTAAACTAAAATAATTGAGAACCTAAACTAAAGTGAAAATTAAAAAAATCTAAATAAAATAAAAACTAAATCTAAAATAAACTTAAAATAAAGTAAAATAAAAACTTAAACCTAAAAAATAAACTTAAAAATAAAACCTAAAATAAATAAAAAATAAAACCAAAACCTTAAAATAAAAAACAAGCCTAAACCAATAATAAAAATAAAATAAACCTAGACCTAAACTAAAATAGGCTAAACTAAAATAGATAAAACCTAAACCTAAACCTAAAATGTACTAACCATAAACTTAAACTTATACCCTAAATAAAATAAAAATAAACGTAAACCCTAAACCATAAACCCTAAACCCTAAAACCTAAAATCTAAACCCTAAACCCTAAAACCTAAACCCTAAACCCTAAACCCCAAACCATAAACCCTAATGCCTAAACCCTAAACTCGAAACCCTAAACCCCAAACCCTAAACCCTAAACCATAAACCCTACCCTAAAAATTTAAACCCTAAACCCTAAACCCCAAACCATAAACCCTAAACCCTAAACCCTAAACCTAAAAAACAAAACCCCAAACCCTAAACCCTAAACCCTAACCATAAAAACCTGAAAACCTAAACCTAAACTAAAGAAAACCTAAAAATAAAATAAATAAAAAACATAAACATAAATAAAATAAAAAATTTAAATTAAATTAAAAGCTAAACTAAAACCTAAAACTAAACATAAACCTAAAAAGAAAATAAAATAATAATTAAAAACTAAATTCTAAACCCTAAAACCAGAACCATAAACCATAAACCCTAAACCCTATACTCTAAAAAAACCTAAACCCTAAACCCTAAACCCTGAAAGCATAAAACCTAAAACCATAAACCCTAGACCCTAAACCCTAATCCCAAAACCCCAAAACCAAAACCTAAACCTAAAGTAACTAAATAAATTTAAAAAATAAACCTAAACCTGAAAATCTAATAAACTTAAACCCTAATAATGGGCAAAACCTTGATGGCAGGAACATCATCGTCAACCTAGCTTAGTCTAGAATTGGTAGTGGATGCGAAGGTGGAGTTGGTGGTTATCGAATTGCTGGTGGGGGATCTATAGGTGCTGGTGGATATGGAGGTGGTGGTTGGAGCAGTGGTGGTTATGGAGGCGGGAGGAGCGACAAAGGTTACAACTATGCTGGTGGCGGAGGGACAGATCAGGGATATGATGGTGGATTCCGCTACTCAAGAGGCCAGGGTTGTCCTGATGGAAACTAGGGAAATTCAAGAATGGTTGATTTGATCTGTTGCTTATGGAACAATCTTTACAATCCAGACGGTTTTAGTTATCTAGGGTTTTTGATTTGCTCTATGCGTGTTCATTTTTGATGCGTGTTAATTTTCAATCTAAGTTATCGCTTAAGTCTTAGAAAACTTGGTGTGTTACTTAGTTGATGAAATCAAAAAGAACAATTGTTGATTATGAATTTATTCTTTATTAAAAAAAACCAAAGACCCCAAACTTTAAACTAAAACCTAAACCCTAAACCCTAAACCCTAAACCGTAAACCCAGAAAACCCTAAACCCTAAACCCTAAAAACCTAAGCCCTAAACCATAAACCCTAAAACCTAAACACTAAACACAAAACCCCCAAAAAAAACCTAAACTCAAAACCCCCAAAAAAACCCTAAACACTAAACCTTAAACTATAAATCCTAAACCCTAAACCCTAAACTAACCATTAACCCTAAACCATAAAAAGCTAAAAACCTAAACCTAAACTAAATAAAACCTAAAAATAAAATAAATAAAAAAACCTAAACCAAAATAAAATAAAAATGTAAACTAAAACTTAAACCTAAACCTAAAAAGAAAATAAAATAAAAATAAAAACTAAAGTAAAATAAAATAAATAAAAACTAAACTAAACTAAAAAATAAAAAAACCTAAATAAAATAAAAATTAAATAAAAACCTAGACCTGAAAAATACACCTAAAAATAAATAAAAAACATAAACCCTAAACTAAAAAAAAAACTTAAACCTAAAATAATAATAAAATAAACCTAAACCTAAACTTAAATAAACTAAACTAAAATAAATAAAACCTAAACCTAAACTAAATAAATAAAATAAAATAAAAATAAACCTAAACTTAAACTAAAAAATAAAACCTAAAAATAAACCTAAAACTTAAACCTAAAAAAATAAAATAAAAACCTAAACCTGAACCTAAAAATAAAAAGAAAACCTAAACCAAATAAAATAAAATAAAAATAATACTAAATAAAAAAATAAATTAAAATAAAAAACCTAAACTAAAATAAATAAAACTAAAAAAACTAAACTAAATAAAAAATAAACCTAAATAAAAATAAAAGTAAAATAAACTAAAATAAATAAAAAGTAAACCAAATAAATAAAATCTACTAGTTTACTTGATCTAAAAGAAAAAATTAAAAATAAATTTATAAAAAACCCTAACCCTGAACCTTACACCCTAAAACTAACCCAAAATAATAAACCATAAACCTTAAACCTAAAGACCCTAAACCCTAAACCCTAAACCTTAAGCTAAAAACCCTAAACCCTAAACCCTAAACCCTAAACCCTAAACCCTAAAAACCTAAAAACTTAAAAACCTAAACCTAAACAAAATAAAAGCTTAAAATAAAATAAAAAAAACCTAAACCCAAATAAAATAACAAAAATAAAATAAAATAAAAATCTAAGCTAAAACCTAAACCTAAACCTAAAAATAAAATCAAATAATAAATAAAAATTAAAATAAAATAAAATAAAATAAAAACCTAAACTAAACTAAAAAATAAAATAAACCTAAAAATAAAAAATTGAAATAAAATAAAACGTAAACATAAAATAAAAAAATAAACCTAAAATAAATAAAAAATAAATAAAAACCTAAACCTAATAAATAAACCTAAAAATAAATAAAAAATAAAACCCAAACCCTAAACTAAAAAAAAAACATAAACCTAAAATAAACAAAATAAAATAAACCTAAACCTAAACTAAAAAAATATAAAATCTAAACCTAAACCTAAACCCTAAACTAAATAAAATAAAATAAACTAAAAATAAAACTAAACCTAAAATAAGAAATAAAATCTAAAAATAAACCTAAAATAAAAACCAAAAACCAAAATCTAAAAAAATTTTAAAAACCTCAACCAAAACATAAATAAAATTTAAATCCTAAACCTAATAATAAAAAATAAAACCAAAGCCTAAAAAATAAAATAAAAACAAAACTAATCTCAAAAATAAACATGAACTTAGATTAAACCTAAAAATAAACTAAAATAAAAAAAACATAAACTAAAATGAATAAACTAAACTAAAAAAAATAAACATAAATAAAAATATAAAATAAACTAAATAAACTAAATAACCCTAAACCTACTGGTTTACTTAATTTTAAAAAAACCCTATACCCTAAACACTGAATCCTAAACTATAAACCCTAAAACTAACCCTAAACCTACAATCCTAAACCTAAATAATAATTAACAAACTAATAAACTAACCGAACTAAACCTCCCCTAAAATAAAACTAAACCTAAACCTTAAAAAACTAGTAAAACTAAAAAAAAATAAAAAAATAATTAAGGAAACTAATAAAAAACTAAAAAAACACAAAATCCTAACTAATAAACTAAAACCTAAACCATAAAACCAAAAAAAAAAACTAATAAAAAAAGCTAAAATAAAAAATAATAAAATGCCTAAATAAGGATAAAACTAATTAAAAAAACCTAAACCCTAAAAAAATAAAATAAAAACAAAACTAAAATCCCTAATACTAAAAACTAAATAATATAACCTAAAAAAATTAATAAACCACCCACCAACACCTCCCATGCGTTCCCAACCTAAACCAAATAATAATAATAATAAAACCCTAATAATAACTAAAACTAAACTAAAAAAATAACTAATAAATAATAAATAACTAAAAAACCTAAACCCTAAAAAAATCTAATAAGAAAAACATAAATCCCTAAACCTAGAAGACTAACTAACCTAAGCCAATAACTAAAAAAACCTAAACCCCTAAACCTTGTAATAAACTAAAAACTAAAATAAAAACCTAAACCCATCTAGCGGCCCCTTCCCTCCTGAGCTCTAGCGATTCTTGAATCGCTTTCATTTTTGTTCTCTTTCTCTACATTTTTGGGCTGGTCTTCCAGAAATTTCTTCTAGTTTGGCTTCAGATCTTCTACCTTTGGTCAAACTTATTCAATTCTTAAGTGGTGCCATTTGCCATGGAATCGGGTTTTGTGAATACTTAGGGATAACCAAATGCTCTAGCAACTCCAACTCGGGCTTCCAATTCTTTGGGTATAGCTAAACCTTTTCAAAGATGCCTTATATGGTAAAGATTCTTCAAGTTCTTCTGATCTTTCTTTAAACCTAGTTCATACAACCTTTGAAGGTTTGCCGACTATTATGTGCTCTAACTTGGATGCTGAAAAACTAGTTGAGCCTTATGTGTATACTTTGATTGGAAAATTTTCTCTTTGGAGTCCTAGTATGGAGGAAATTTAGTTTTTTCTTTCATGACTTGAATTTTTCTATTATTTTTTGATTAGTTTACTATATGGTAGACATGTGCTGATTAAATTGTATAATAACCTTGATTATAGTTGTATCTTTGCTCTCCAATCTTATTATGTTGAAAACTATCAAATGCGTAGTCTTAAATGGACTCCATTTTTTTGACATTAAAAAGGAATCTCCTATAGCGCTGGTTTGGTTATCTTTAATAAATCTTCGAGTTCACTTTGCTAATTATCAATTGTTGCATGTTGTGAGTTCTATTTTTGGTAGACCCTTGCATCCAGTCTATCGGTTGTTCGGATCTTTGTTGAAATTGATGCAACAAAAAAATTTCCTAAGGAGGTGTGGATTGGATCGGAGAAATATGGATATTTCCAGCAAGTCGAGTTTGAAAAAATTCATGCTTTCTGCAATCATTGAAAAACTCATGACCATGGTGTATTAAAATGTTTTGTTAGTCATCAACATCTTCAAAAGAAAGTGGCTAAAGATCCTAAAGTTGCTCATAAAATTAGAGATTTAAAAAGTGATAAAAGAAATTCTACTTTAAATGAAAAGGATAATGGTGCTATGAATGAAATTGCTGATTTTCTAATGATGTTCCTAATGTTTCTAATGTTGTTCCCAATGTAAGTGGTAGTGATAAGCTTGTTAAAAAGCTTTTGAAACTATTTTGGAGAGTAATTAGGTTTTGGCTGCTATTATTTCTGATATTCTTGAAAATTTGCAAGTGGATGATTTTCCTGTTTCAGATTTTTAATTCTAAGGAGATTTGTGATAAAGTTGCTAAAAATGTAATAGAAAATGTTTCTATTATTTTGTCTCAAAAATCTTCAAAAGAAAATCATGTTTTATCTTCTTTGAATTTGGGCAAGAATGATGGTATGGAGCTTGTTGATAATGAGCAGCCAAGTGTTTATTTGCTGAATAAATCTATTTCTACCCATTCTTTAACTATTATTCTGGATTGTATTTTGCTTTGTGATAATTCCCATTTAATGGAGAAAGAGGATTTATCTTCTTGTAAAATGGGATCTTCTCCTAAATCTATTGATAATAATGATGATAACATTTTTTTTGATGATGAATCCACAGAGAATGAGACTAGTTTTCAAACTATTTTTGTGAAAAGGAAAAAATAGTTTAAAAATTATCCTTTGAAGTTTCTAGATCTACTCGATCTTCATCTTCTTTGCGTAATAAAAATTAATGTTTATCTTTATTATTTGGAATGTGAGGGGCATTGGTACTCTTGCTGTTAGAAATAGAATTAGGAATCTTTGTAGAATTTATAATGTTGGTTACTTGGTTATTCCTGAGCCTCTTATTTTTTCTTCTAAAATAATGCATGCAACCAGGATGATTGGTTTTAGCCATTTTTATTTCAATAGTAATAATAATATTTGGTTAATTTGGAATATCTCTCTTTCTATTAATGTCATTAATGATTTTCATCAAGTTATTAATGTGGATATTTCATTTAGTGATTATCATATTTTTGGCTCTTTGTTTATGATGCTTGTAATAAGTTAGAGAGGAGAATTCCTTGGGATCAATTGTCTAATTTTGCTTTTGTTGTTAATGATTCTTGGATTGTTGGTGGGGATTTCAATATAATCATTTCTTTGAATGAAAAGGAAGAAGGTTCTTTGTCAAATTTACATTCAATGGAAGATTTTGCAAATATGATTTTGGATTGTAATCTTCATGATTTTTGTTTCATTGGTTCTTAATTTGCTTAAAATAATCATAGATTTTGGCAATGGTTGGATCGTGCATTATTTAATAATTATTTGTTAAATCGTTGGCCTTTAGCTTTGGAGGAGCATCTTAGTAGAACTCTCTCGGATCATGCTTTCAATTAAAGATGATGTTCATAACAATAATGTCATTAAAAGTTTTTATTTTCAAATTATGTGGTTGCAAGATAAATGTTTTCTTGATGTTTTTGCTTATAATTGGTGTGGTCCTCTTTCTCGTGATGATTCTACATTTGGTATGATGAGATTTTGGCTTAAGCTTAAAAGGCTTAAGCATAATATCACTTTGTGGAATAGAAACTGCTTAAAAAATCTTTTTGATAATATCAAGAATATGGAATAAAAGGTGAAATATTTGGAAGAACTTATTATTCCTGATTCTACTTTCTGTTCTAATCTTGCTTAAGCTAGAAATAATCTGATTAAGTTCCAGGATTTGGAGGAGACTTATTAGAGACAAAAAGCTGCATCTAAACATCTTTCTGAAGGGGAAAGAAACACTAAATATTTTCATGCTTTAGTAATGAAAGGGAGAGTTCTTGGTCTCATTCATAAAATAAATAACATTGATGGTTCCTGGCTTACCGAAAAAGAGGATATATTTTATTTTGCTCTTAATTATTTTAAAGATCTTTTAAATAAGAATTATCAACTTGAGCATTTATCCAATCCCTCTATTATGTCTACTGAGGATAATGAGTGCTTGGCTACTCCTCCTTCTGATGAGGAAATTTTTAATATTCTTAATGGTATTAATGCTGATTCTGTTGCAGGGCCAGATGGTTACACGACTTTATTCTTTCAAAAAGCTTGGTTTATTATTAAAATTGATCTTGTTAATGCTATTAAGGATTTTTTTTCATGTGAATTGTATTCCTAAATATTTTACTAGCACTTATATTTTTCTTATTTCTAGGAAAGATAATCCTAATTTTTGGAATGACTTTAGACCTATTAGTCTTTGTACTTTTTTTAATAAATTAATTTCTAAAATTTTGGCTAATATGCTTAGTAAGTTTCTTCCTAAGATTATCTCTCCTAATCTAACTAGCTTTATGAAAGGTACAACTATTTTGGATAACATCTAGCTTGCTCAAGAATTGATTCATGATTTGAATGTTAAAACTAGAGGTGGAAATTTACTTTTTAAGCTTGACAGATAACCAAAGCTTATGATAACATTTCTTGAGATTTTCTTAATAGCATTCTTCCTTTAATTTGTTTTTCTAATAATGTTGTTTCTTTGGTTAACAATATAATCAAAAATGTTTGGTTTTCATTAGTTATCAATGGTGAAAACTTTGGTTTGTCTAATTCCTCTCAAGGTATAAGACAAGGTGACCCTTATTCTCCATCACGTTTTATTATTGCAATTGAATATTTGTCTCATTGGCTTAATCTTTTTTTTTTTTTTTGAGAACAATTCTAGTATGTATTTCAGGAATCTTGGTGGTTTGGCTATCTCTCATTTAATCTTTGCAGAAGATATCATAATTTTTTGTAATGGCTCATTACATTATGTTAAAAAGCTTAAGGATTTTTTAAATAAATTTGAGAAGGAAAGTCGCCTTTTGATTAGTACTCATAAAAGTTGTTTTCTACTTCTATTTTTGTTCATAGAATTAATAAAATAAAGGATATCACTAGTTTTTCTCATTAAAATCTTTCAATTAAATATTTAGGCTCCCCTTTATATTGTGGCTATAAGAGATCCCATCTCGTTGATGAGGTAATTCATAATATTCAAAATAAAATTTCTACAATTGAATTTCATTTTTTTTATTTTTGTGGTAGATTAATTGTTATTAGAAGTATTCTTTATTCTCTTCCTTTTTACATATTGCTTAATATTGTTCCTACTTTTCTTGTTCTTATCAGGATTGAAAGACATTTTAATAAGTTTTTTTGGGGCTTTAGGAATTCGGCCAAAAGGCTTCATTGGACTTCTAGGTCTAAAATGTGTGGTACTATTTATGAAGGTGGTAATGGGTACAGATCTTTGATGGATTCAACTAATGTTTTTTCTTTGAAAGTTTGGTGGAATTTTTGGAAAAATCAAATTCTTTGGGCTAAATTCATGAAATTTAAATATTTCAAAGGTAAGCATTCTTTAATTTGAAATTATAAACATGGTGACTCTATTGTTTCGAATTGGCTTTGTGATATTAAATGGAAAGCAGAACCTCTCATTTTTTGTGGTATTAATAATGGATCTTTTTTCTTCTGGCAAGATAACTGGATGGGGGATTTTTCCATTGATTCTCTGCTTAATACTCACTCTACTTCTTCTTTGAAAGTTAGTCATTTTATTTATAATGGTGAATGTAATTTCACTCATTTAAATGATTTGATTCTTGATTTCATTAGTAATAACATCATTAATATTCCTATTGATGGTAATTTTTTGGATCAAATTCTTTTCAAAATTTCTTAAATTGGAGAATTTCCTTTTAAAGATATTAGGCACTATATTATAGTTAAAAAAAATCCTCTTATTCTATTTTCCTTCAGTTTTGGAATAATATTATTCCTACTTCTTATTCTATTCTTGTGTGGAGAATTTTAATGGATTATATTGTTGTTGATTCTTTACTTTTGAAAAAAGGTTTTTATTTACCCTCTAAATGCATGTGTTTCCATCATATTGAGAATGTTAGTCATGTTTTTGTTAATGGTGTCATTGCCTCTAAAGTTTGGGGTTGGTATGAGGATTTATTTAAATTATGTTATTTTAATGATAATTTAACTTTAATGTAACTTCTTGACTCTTATTTTCTTAATACTATTAAAGAAAATATCAAAATTATGGTGGTTGTTAATTTGATTTGGTTTATTTGGCTTGACAGAAATGATGGTATGCATCATAATGTGCCTATGAATTATAAGAGGATTATTGCTAGGACTAAAGATAAGATTTTTTTTCTTTACATAAGGCTGCTCTTCTTATTGGTACTAATTTTATAGGTTGCAAGTTTGTTGCCTTTAAATTGGGCATCAGTTTTCTCCATTATGACTCATCTCTGAATTATAAAATTATTCATTAGATTAAGCCTCTTAATTGTTGTATTAAAATAAATATTGATGGCTCTGTTGCACAGAACAAGTTGCGTGTTGGTGGTATTTTTATAAATAATCTTAGGAATATTATCTTGGCTTTTTCCACTCCTCTCTGCACTAATTCTACTATTTTTGCTGAAATGAAGGTTGTTTATCATGCTCTTAAGCTTTCTTTTTATAAAAATTTTCATACTATTTGGTTTGAATCTGATGCTGAGATGGTTATTGCTATGATCAATTCTAACCATAAGGGTAATGTTGAGCTTTTTTATTTAACTATAAATATTAAATCTATTATCTCTAAACTTTCTTTTAAAATTACTCATATTTTAAGAAAAGTTAATGCTTGTGTGGATTTATTAGCTAGTTTGGGTTGTAATCACTCTAATTTTACTTTGTTTACCAATGCGAATATTTCTATTAAATTAAGAGGGCTGTCTAATTTAGATAAATATGATTTTCCTTATGTTAGATTTTCTTAGAAGTTTTTCTTTTTTTTCTGTTGGTGGTTTTCTTGGGGATTTTGTTTAGGAGCTTCTCGTGGTTTTGGTTTGTTCAATTGCTGTTGGCTC
Source organism: Cymbidium sinense (assembly GCA_021442155.1). Classification (NCBI taxonomy): domain Eukaryota; kingdom Viridiplantae; phylum Streptophyta; class Magnoliopsida; order Asparagales; family Orchidaceae; genus Cymbidium; species Cymbidium sinense. The sequence goes on along the minus strand of CM038220.1, from coordinate 173,275 downwards.
TTATTCTTTCTTGGGGACTTTCTGTTCTTATTTTAATCTTATATTTTATAAGTTAGAATGATGGCTTATGTTGTTCTGGTTGTCAGGTTGTTGTCGATTGCTGCTCGTACTTTTATTGTGGTATCTCTTATGGGTTTAGTTTTTTGGCTTTTGGTTGGTTGGTTAGCTTTCTTTGGGGGCTTTGTGGTTGGTGTCCTTGAGCTTCCTAGTTTTAGGTGCCTTCTCTCGATGTGATGTTGGTTGTGCTTCTCTTCTTTCTATTTCCTTTTAGCTGGTTGGGTTGGTTTGGTTTTGGGTGTGGCAGCAGCTTTCCTTTGTGGTTTTGGTGGTTGTGTTGTTACTTATTTTGGTTGGTGGCTACTATGGTGATTTTTGGTTACTTAGTCTGGTTGGAGTTAGTGAGCTTGTTGGTTGCTTCTCTTCTTCCCCTTTGCTTCTATTTCTAGTATTTCTTCCTTATTTGGTGACTTTGTTTCTTTCTCCTGCTACTTTTGGGTGGTTAGATGGTTGTGCTAGCTTGGAATTTTTTCTTTGTTGGCTCGATTTTTTCTACTGTTGCCTAGTTTAGTTGGTGGTGTTGCTGTAGTTCTTCCTTTTTTGGTGGTTGTTTATAGATCTTTGTTGGTTATTGGTGTGTGCTCGGGTGCCTTTGTGAGGTTTGTTGGCTATGATGGCTAGGATGTTTACCTTTTTTGTTGGTTGGTAGCATTCTTTGTGATTGTAACCCTCCTTTCGGAGTTTGGCTACTCACAAATTTTTGCTGCCCCTTCTAAAGTTTGTGACTAAGCCTCGACCTTTTCTTTGGCTTTTCTTTCCTTTCTCTTTATGTTTATTTATTTTCTTTTAAATATGATTATCTCTAATTTAGTTTTTTCTTCTGGTTTCCTTCGTTTTCACTTAGGTCTCATCAGGTGTTATGCTAACCAACTTAGGGATTCTGTGGTTCTTGCAGGTTTCCTTCATTTTCACTTAGTTTTTTCTTAGTTTTTCTTTTACTTTTCATTTTCTTTTGTATTAGTTAGGGGAATTTTATAATTAGGTCTTTCTATAGCTCTTTGAGCAATAGTCTTTGAGATTTATCCCCTTTAAGGAAGTTGTATCCTTTTCTTTTGGTAATAAAAAGTCCCCCTTTTTCCAAAAAAAAACCCTAAACTCTAAACCCTAAACCATAAAAATGCTAAAGACTAAAGCCTAAACCCTAAACCATAAACCTAAACCCTAAACCCTAACCCTAAACCCTAAATCCTAAAACCCTAAACCCTAAACCCTAAAACCTAACACCTAAACCTTAAACCCTAAACCCTAAACCCTAAAAACCTAAAAACCTAAACCTAAACTAAATAAAACCCAAAAATAAAATAAATAAACCTAAACCTAAATAAAATAAAAATTAAAATAAAATAAAAACCTATACCTAAACTTAAAAATAAAATAAAATAAAATAATAAAAATAAACTAAAATAAAATAAATAAAAACCTAAACTAAACTAAAAATAAAATAAACCTAAGAATAAAAAACATAAATAAAATAAAAATTAAATGTAAAATAAAAATAAAATAAACTTAAAATAAAAAAAATAAAAACTAAATAAAAACCAAAACCTAAAAATAAACTTACAAATAAATAAAAAATAAAACCTAAACCTTAAACTAAAAAAAACTAAACCTAAAATAAAAATAAAATAAACATAAACCTTATCTAAAATAAACTAAACTAAAATAAATAAAACCTAAACCTAAAATAAACAAAACCTAAACCTAAACCTAAACTAAATAAAATATAATAAACTAAAAAATAAACCTAAACCTAAACTAAAAAGGGAAACCTAAAAATAAACTTAAAATAAAAACCTAAAACCTAAACCTAAAAAACTAAAATAAAATCCGAAACCTATACAATAAAAAAATAAAACCATAACCTAAAAAATAAAATAAAAATAAAACTCAACTAAAAAAGAAACCTAAACCGAAACCTAAACCTAAAAATAAACTAAAATAAAAAATGTAAACTAAATAAATAGATAATAAATAAATAAACTAAACTAAATAAAAATAAAAAATAAACCTAAATAAAAATAAAAAATAAAGTAAACAAAAATAAATAAAAAATAAACAAAATGTACTAAATAAAGCTAAATCTACTAATTTATTTAATTATTTTTAAACAAAACCTTAAACCCTAAATCATAAACACTAAACCCTAAACCCTAAACCCTAAACCTACAACCTTAAACCTGCAATGCAAAACCCTAAACCCTAAACCCTAAACCCTAAATCCTAAACCCTAAAAGCATAAACCTTAAAACTCTAAACCCTAAACCCTAAACCCTAAACTATAAACCCTAACCTTGAACTCTAAACCTAAACCTAAAGTAACTAAATAAATCAAAAAATAAACATAAACCCTAAAACCTAATAAACCTAAACCTAAACCCTAAGACTGTGCAGAACCTTGATAGCAGGAACATCACTATCAACGAGGCTTAGTCTAGATTTGGCTGGTGGATATGGAGGTCGTGGTCAGAGCAGTGGTGGTTATGGAGGTGGGAGGAGCGACAAAGGTTACAATTGTGGTTATGGCAAAGGGAGAGATCACAGATATTATGGTGGATTTCACTACTTGAAATGCCAGGGTCTGCAGAAACTGAAGAATGACTGATCCGATCTTCTGCTTATAGAACTATTTCTTTACACTAGAGATAGTTTTAGTTATCTAGGGTTTTTGATTTTCTTTATGCATGCCCATTTTTGATGAATGTCGCCACTTATGTATTAGAAAACTTGGTGTGTTACTTGGTTGATGAAATCAAAAAGAAGAAATGTTGAGTTTAAATTTGTCCTCTATTAAAAAAAACAAAAAATTCTAAACCCTAAACTAATACCTAAATCTAAACGCTAAACCCTAAACCCTAAAAACCCTAAACCCTAAACTCTAAACACTAAATCCTAAACCCTAAACCCTGAACCCTAAAACTGTAAACCTTAAACCCTAAACCCTAAAACCTAAACCCTAAACCCTAAACCCTAAATCCTAAACCCTAAACCCTACCTAGCACTTCTCCTACTTGCAATATATTGGCTTCTCATGATTTGCTTAATTTAAAACTTAATGACAATCAGAATGGAAATTTAACATTGGATCATCCCTTGGTGTCAGACCAAAATCCGACTATGCATCATGGCAATGAAAATGTTATTTGCACTACTAATGGTGCAAGAACCTCCCCCTCTACTTCTCTACAGAGTGATACTCAGGCTATCCAAATTTCTCATCCTAACACTGATACTGATGAAGGAGAAATCACCACTACTAAAACATTGATTGATACTGCTCCTTCTCTAAAAAACAAAAACCAATCCCTTTCTGATGGAGATACTTTGTATTCTAATAGACCTTTCCAAACTGTTCTTAAAAAAAAATCTTACAAAGCCAAAATATCTAATAATAATTTCACTAGAACCACACGTTCTTCCCTTACACCTCATAAAAAATTATGTCCCTCTCTCTTCATTTCTTCATTTTCCTTTTCTATCTTTCCTTTTTCAAAATTTTTATTATGATAAATTTTCTTATTTGGAATATCCGAGGTTGTGGGACACTCCCTATCCGCAACCATGTTAGGAGCCTCTATCGCTCTCATAACATCAAACTTCTTGTTATTATTGAGCCTTTCATTAGCTCTTCCAAAATTGCCTTTGTTGCTAGATCGCTTGGATTTCAAAATTTCTTCTTCAATCTTAATAACAAAATTTGGTGTGTTTGGGATAATTCTATCACCATTTCCATCATTGATGATCTTGATCAATTGGTTAATGTCAAAATCTCCTTAGGTGTGATTTTTTACCTTGGTTCTATTTATCTATGCTTCTTGTAATGTAGCCTAGAAACATCCTTTGGAATCATTTAAGAACCTTGCCTGCCTCGCTAACTTACCCCGGTTGGTTGGGGCATTTCAACACTATCATTGCTTCTAAAGGAGAGGAGGATGTTCTCCTAACCTTCATTCCATGGAAGACTTCTCTAATATGATCCTTGATTGCGATTGACATTGGTTTTCGTGGTGACACATTACAGGCAAAACTCTAGACTTTGGCAACATCTAGATAGGGCCCTCTTTAATTCTCTTTGGATTAATCAATGGCCTCTCACCTCTGTTGAAAATTTGAGCAAGATTTTGTCTGATCATGCCCCTCTTTTGATCTCTATCAAAACTCCCCCCACTAACCCTCCTATTCCCTCATCTTTTCATTTCCATAATATGTGGACCCAACATGCTGATTTCACTAATTTTGTTTCCACTAACCTGGATGGCTCGCTTCATCCGATAGTTCTATTAAAGGCATGGCTTTTGGCTTAAGCTCAAGAGGCTTAAATAAAATCTCAATTGGTGGAACAAGCATATTTTTAAAACCTCTTACCAATCTTAAAGCTATGGAACAAGTGGTTTGTTCACTTGAAGAGGTGTTAACGACCCGGTAAGCTTGAAGAGTTGAGCACTACCAAAGATAATCGATTAACTACCAAAATATGGAGGAAACCTATTAGCCAAAAAAGCAAACATATTGTTTGAGGTGACAAAACACTAGGTATTTCCATGCTAATAAACGGAAAGCTCTAAACTCGATTAAGAAAATTAAGAATCCTAATGGTGGCTGGATAACTGATAACAATGAAATCAAGGATTCTATCATACATCACTTTCAAAATTTATTAAATTCTAACCCTTTGTTAGAAACCCCTTCCAACACCCATCTTATCTCTTCTATGATTACCAATGAGGATAACCATTTGCTTACTATGCATCCCTCAGAAGCGGAGATTAGTAGTACTCTCAATAGCATGAACAATGACTCCGTTGCTGGTCTTGATGGCTTCATGACTCATTTCTTTCAACATTATTGGCCTTTTATTAAATCTGATCTTGTTAATGCTGTTATTGATTTCTTTGATGGCAGCTCTATTTCCAGATATTTTTCTAGTACTTCTATTGTCCTTATTCCTAAAACCATCAATACTGAATCTTTGGGTGACTTTAGACCTATTAGTCTTTGTACCTTTTTCCAAAAACTCATTACTAAACATAATAGAATTAGTCCCGCTTCATAAAATCATCTCCCTAACCAAATTGGTTTTGTTAAAAATAGAGCCATATCGATAATATTCTCCTCGCTCAAGAACCGGTTCATGACATTGATATTTCTTCAGGAGGTAATATGCTCTTCAAACATCATCTCTAAAGCCTTTGACAACCTCTCGTGGGATTTCCTTTTCCAAATCTTGCATTTGTTTGGTTTCTCTGATCATTTTATCCGGATTATCAAAAGTTGTATCACTAACATCTTGTTCTCTGTCATCTTAAATGGTGAGTCCCTTGGTTTCTTTTCTTCAAGCCATGGTTTGCATCAAGGCGACCCCCTTTCTTCTTCTCTTTTTATCATTGCTATTGAATATCTTTCGAGAAGCCTCAATGACCTTTTCATCAAAAAACCTAACATGGCTTTTAAAACTCATGGTGGTTTCCCTGTTTCTCATCTTAGCTTTGTAGATGATTTTATAATCTTCTGTAATGCCTCCCTTCAACATGTCAAAAATATTAAGAATCTCTTAAATGATTTTGGCAAAGTTAGTGGTCTCTTCCTTAATGATAAAAAAATGTTGTTTTATTCCCTCGGAAGATCCCTCCCATTAGATTGAATCAAATCTCCAGAATTACTAATTTTAAGCAAAGTCAATTTCCCATTAACTACCTCGGTGCCCACTTTTTAAAGGCCAAAAAAGATCTCACCTTTTTGATGATCTTATTCAAAAAATTTCTACTAAAATTTTGGTTTGGGAATTCCATTTACTCTCTTTTGGTGGTAGGCTAACCTTGATCAAGAGCACTCTTAATTCCATATCTTTATATCTCATCCAAACCATTGTGTCGACCATCTCGAGCATCAACAGAATTGAGTGCCTCTAAATAAATTTTGGGGCTCCAATACCTCTTCAAAAAAATGCACTGGACCTCTTGGTTTAAAAGTTGTGGCACTTTTGACGAAGGTGGTCTTGGTTGTAAATCCATAAAAGAAGCTATCAATGCCTTCTCCTATAAACTTTGGTGGAATTTTAGGAGTAATCATAGTCTCTGGACTAATTTCATGACGCTAAATATTGTCGGCACCCTGTCCCTTTAAACCGGGTGACTCTGTGGAAAAGACTTTCACAAATGGGATGCCAAATCCCTAATTTTTGGGGCATCAACTCCCTCTTTCTTGGCAAGATAAAGTGGTTGTGGTTCCATGGATGACTTACTCTACACTCATTCCACTTCCACCATTAGAGTAAACTCTTTTTGGCATAACAATAAGTGGAACAATAATAAGCTTACTAATTTTATCCCTTGTACTTTCTCGAATATTGTTACTTCTATTCCAATCACTCCTCAAACTCAAGATCATATTCTCTTTAAGCTCTCGCATAATGGTGATTTCAACCTCAAAAATGTGTGGCTCCACATTAAAGATACTCAGGATTCCTCCTACCAAACTTTGGAATAACAATATCCCTACTTCCTATTCTGTTCTTACTTGGCATATTCTGAAAAATTATATCCTTGTTGATTCCTTATTGTGGGGTAAAGGATTCCATTTACCCTCCAAATATCAATGCTATTTTCATATTGAGAATGTTAATCATGTTTTTGTTAATGGGGCCATAGCTTCTAACCTTTGGATTTGGTATGATGATCTTTTTAACATTATCATTTTCAATGGCTCTCTTACTCTATATCAACTTCTTGAATTCCATTTTGATAACACTACTAAAGGTCACATTAAAATTATCATTGCTATCACTCTTATCTGGTTCATATAGATGGACCGTAATGATTCAAAACATCAAGGGATCCCTATGAACCACGTGAGGATTATTGCTAGAACTAAAAGCAAAATTTGTGACTTGTTTAAAGCCAATCTCATTCATTACAGACACTTCAAAGGCTGTAAATTTGTGGCCAATAAACTGGGCATTAACTTGCCGGATCAACCTTACTGTCAAAATGACAAGATTGTCTATTGGAAAAAACCTCTTGACCATATCATTAAAATCAATGGCTCGTCTCATAATGGCTCGGTTGTGGTGGCATTTTCGGAACTCTAAAGGTCTAGTCCTATGTGCTTTTGCTTATCCCCTTATTTCACGCCCCATTTTCTGAGCTTATGGCAATCTTCAAAGCTCTTGAGATTTGCATCCAAAATGGGCTTAATATTTGGATTGAGGTGGATCTTGTTACGATTGATCTTTTGACTTCCACTAAGATGACGTAATTGTACTACCTCCTCAAGCAAACTAGAGCTCTTCTTTCCCAACTAAATTTTAACATCACTCATGTTTGGCGTGAAGGAAATGCTTGTCGACTACCTTGCCAACTGCTAGATCCGACATCATTTTCTTTGATCAACTCACCTTACCCAAACACTTGCATGGGTGGTTAACTTAGTGGGGTTTCCTTATCTCAGAACCTAATCCAACATTTGTTGTTTTTTTTTTCAGATCTGTATGCTTCTTTCTTTCTTGGGATTTTTGTTACTTTTTATGCCTTTTGTGGATGCTTCAAATGGATATTACTTATTGTCTTGATAATTGTGTAATGATTTGGAGTTTTAATAGCTACTCCTTCATTAGGAGGCTCACTGCTTTTGGCATTTACACTGTTAAAGGACTGCTATTGAGCTATATGTATACTGATATTCTGCAGTGGAATTATGTTAAGCTATGTGACAACTGCTATTGGTTTTATAGCACCAATCCTATTTGGGACTTTAATCTTATTGCTGCTAGTTGCATTTCTAATCCTAGGGGGCTTATTTGGTGCTGGATGGAGATATTTATTTTAATGGCTTAGCTAATGCTATTAATTTCTGCAACCTGCTGTTTATTAAAGATATTACTGCTTGGAGCATCTTAGTTCTCAATGTTGTTTCTATGCACTATAGTATTAGTATTGTTTACTATGCTGGTTGCAATAATTATCTTGATGATTTACTGTTAGGTTATTGGATCCTAACTGAAAATGACTACTGGTTTGACATGCTGATTGTCACCCATACTCTATTTGATTCTAGCTTGGATCTAACATTTTTCTTTTACTTCTGGGAGTTATCTTTTACTTTACTTTTGTGCATGAAGAGTCTATTTGGCCTTTTTGCTGATACTTATTATCTTGTTGTTTATCTTTGGAACTGGACCCCATACGATGCTTTTAGAATCCATTTCTGCAGTAGGGTCCCTTTGGTGGGATCTTCGTGGGTGCTTACTTTCTTTCTCCCACCTATGGATGTTCTTTGGTGCTTTCTCAGTTCGTGACCTCCTTACCCTTAATGGCAGACTTCTCATTGTGCAGAACTTTGATATTACTTCTTGGTTATCCTTTTATGTAACTCTTATTTTCACTGTTTATTTTCTGCCCTGGATGGAGTTCCTTGATATCGGCTATTTTATTCAAGAGAACCTTTCTGTGCAGGATGCTTCTGAGATTGGGGCTTTGGTCTTCTCTTGCTCCCTGCAGGAATGGGCTTTCATGTTGGCCTTTCTTTTTGGTTTTTATTGTGTTTACCCTCTTTTCTTTGTTTCTCTTTCTGTCCCTGCTGCTAACTTCAGGGATGCTGTTGGTCTTCCCTGCAGTTTTTATCCTTGGCAGAATTGGATTAATGTGACTAATCATCCTGCTAATGCTTTAAATGTCTCTTACTACTGCCTTGGTTGTTGGCTGCACTGGACTAATACTCTACAGGCTGTTTCTGGGGTTTTGGTTTATTTTGTTTAGCAAAATGTTGATGAATGCTAGGTGGATTTTGTTTTGAACCCTGGTACTTGTTTTTTATTTGCCTATCAACAGAATCCACTGATCTATCTTTTCTGCTGCTGTTCTCCCTATCTTCTTTCAGTTAAACTTGTATCAATTGCATTGTTTATCCTGGATGGGTGGTTTTATGGCAAGCTAGCTGGTTTTTGTTGTCTTGATTGTTTCTTATCTTGGAGTTGTGCTATCTTGGTTTTTCAGGACTCCTATGTTGGCTCCATCCCTATTGGCTGTAGGATTTCTAGGTCCTATGCTCACCAAGTTATTTCTGACATTGCAATTCTGAGGTTTTTTGGTGTTTGCTGTCTGGATTGCTACATTCAAGATATTTATTCCTATGTTATATCTACTTGGCTATTAACTATGGAATTACCTACTCTGATTGAGAGGCTTGGATGTTTTTATCCTATTTGTTGCTGTCCTGGCTAGTTTTTGCTTTGGTTACCTGTTATCTTGTTTTGGCTAGATTCTAATGATGCTTTTCGCTTGAATACAATTTTTGATCCTTTTGCTGGTGGGTTCCAATGTGGCAATATCCCCTCTACTATTGGGATTGGCTCCCTGATTGCCTGTGTTGTTGCTCAACACCTGTTAGTTATTCCTGTGTTCGGTTATGCTGCACTAGATATGATTAAGGGTTTTAAGCTATATGCTCATCCAGATTATGTTGTTTCTGTTTATTTTGGTCATTGGTGTCTAGTCGGGTTTTTTTCCAACTATGGTACTATGTTGTCCCTGCTTTGTCCGCTACTTTGGTATGATTAAGGATTTTAAGTCAGATGCTCGTCCAGATTATGCTGTTTCTATTTGTTTTGGTCATTGGTGTCTAGGCTGTGGCTTTTCTGAATTATGGTACTATGTTGTATCTTCCTGTCTTGGTCATATGCCTTTGGTCGCTACGCTTGGCTATTTTTTTGTCTTGGTTATTTCCCTGTCTTATTTTCCTCGGATTCTAATGTGGATCGTAATTTGTATCCCTGTTGCTCTAACTATTTTGTTGTTGGGGCGGTTTCTCTGAGTGCCCTTGTTGTTTCTATCTGGGGTATTGCTTATTATCTGATAGCTGTGATCTACATTATCCTTGTTGTTTATATTCCCAACTGGGACTAGAATGGCTTGTGCTCTGTTAGGGGCTTGTACCAATCTGCATTCATTATTTTTATTGGGCTTATTTTCTTGACTTTACATCTACCCCTAAGCTGTACTTCTGGCCTGACAGATTCATTTATATATCTTATAACTAGGATGGTGTCATTTAAAGACTCATTGACTTGCTTAGCAGGATTTCAGCAGGCTACTTCTTCTACTGCTGCTTTCCTGTGGATGGTTTCTATGCTGACCTATTTCATATGCATAATTATGATTTTGTTTAGGTTTGCAGGTAATAAAGCTCACAAGATTATCAACAACTGGGTGCTACCTTCTCACAGGTGTTTCTCTTTTCTTATTTTACAGGTCTGCTCCATACTATCAGGCATTCACACATCCTCCAGAACAATGGCTTTAATCTTACTTTAGCTTATTATGTTAATCATCTTGTATCTTTTGATTGCTTTAATGCTTTCTTTTGCTTTTGGATATACTTAGATAGGGATTTACTCCTTAGTGATTGTAGCTCTTTGAGCTCGAGTTTATCCCCTTTAAGGACCTTGTAACCCTCATTTTGTGGCAATAAAATACCTTTACATGGGGTTTCCCAAAAAAAAATATAAAAAATATAAAAAAAAACCCTAAACCTTAAACCCTAAACCCCAAACCCTAAACCCTAAACCTTAAACCCTAAACCTTAAACCCTAACCTTAACCCTAAACCCAAAACCCAAAACCCTAGACCCTAAAACCCTAAGCCCTAAGCTCTAAACTAACCTTGAACCCTAAACCCTAAACCTTATAATCCCTAAGCCCTAAAGCCTAAACCTAAACCTTAAACTAATCTTAAACCTTAAGCTAAACCTAAACCCTAAACCCTAAACCCTACAAACATTAAACCCTAAAGCTTAAACACTAAACACTAAACTCTAACCCTAACCTTAACTCTAATGCTTAACCCTAAACTTAACCCTAACCCTAACCCCCTAACCCTAACCCTAACCCTAACCCCACCCCCCAACCCCAAAACCTCGCCTCCCCTAATCCCTTTATTCTCTCTGGTGATTTTCACATCCCTGTTGGTGGCGCATCCCCATTTAGGGATCTTTATAACTTTGTCTTTATTTTTGACATAATTCAAAGGCTTGAATGGCATCTGACTGATTATGTGTTTCTTCATCCTTAATCATGGATGCAGTGAGTTCGATTCCTATGGCTCCACCTCAAATTTTTGATGCTTTGGCTAGGGCATCCAAATTTTGGGATCGACGGCCCTAATGCTTCAAATTCTACTAAATCATTTAAGGAAGCACTCTGGTCTGGCTTCTCACCCTGTTGAGTCAGTTAATCTCATTTCAACTTCTTTTTGTGGTTTAGTGACCATTATGTGCTCTGTTGTGGATGTTGAATTGTTGGTGAAACCATTTGAATTCTCTCTTGTCAAAAAATTTGCTTTACGTCATCTAAATTTGGATAAAATTTGCATCTCTTTTCATCATCTTAAGCTTATGGTTGCCTTCTCGATTGGTCTTATTGACCCTCAACATATTCTGATTCAACTTTCTAATAATCTGGATTATTCATGTGTTTTTGTGCATCATTCTTACTTCATCTTTAATTGTCAAATGTGCTTATTGAAGTAGTCACCCCTTTTTGACATTAAGGAGGAATCTCCTACTATCCCTGTGTGGTTATCTCTTCCTAATACAGGCATTCATTTTGTTACAGATCATGTGTTTTTTGCTGATAGGGCTCTTTTTGGTCAGACTTTGCAACTTGACCAAGCGACCGCTGAGCGATCTCACCCTTCTGTGGCTTGAATCCTAGTGTAATTAGACATAACTAAAAAAATACCCTAAGGAAGTTTGGATTGGCTCTAAAAAATATGAGTACTCACAAAAGGTTGAATTAGAGAATCTTTCAATTTTTAATTCTAACTCTAAAATTCATGGCCATAAAAATTCGGATTGCTTTATTCTTCATCCTCATTTATAAAAGGGAAATCCTCCCAAAGAAAATCATATTCCTAGTCATAACCTGATCCCTACATATGTTCAAAAATCAGCCTCAGATCTTAAGAATGGTATGAAGGCTGCTATTGAGGTTGATTCCTTGAATATCGGGGTAATTTTTATTGAACCAGTTTCGGATCCTACTATTGCTATGGCTTCGACTGATTTTCAGAATGGGAAGGATGATTTACCACTTACCATTTCTTTAACTTTAAAAATTTCTAATGCAAAGAATAACAAAAGTTCAAGGTTATTGGATGACAATTTTGTTTCTTCTAATTCTAGACATGCTTCAATGCTGGCTTTGATCGATGAAAATTAAGTTTTCAATGAGGTTATAAACGATGTCAAGCAGGCTAAAAATATTTTTCATCTGGATTTAACTGTCTGTTCTTTTAATGGTTCTAAATTATCACTATCTCTCATTTCTAATCTTGTTATACATGTTAATCCTACATTTCAACTTAATTTGGATTTGGAAGAGGGTGAACTTCACTCTAAACACTTGGAGAAGTCTCCTATATCGGTAACCACTGTTACTAAATCTTACTCGGATGATGACTATAGGGGAAAAGGAAATGGTTTTCAAACTTATCATGCCAAAAAGAAAAAAAAAAGTGTTAAAAATTACCCTCCCAAACTGTTTATGAACACTAGATCTTCTACTGCCTCTCACTCCTCTTTTAATTAAACTTTTCTTTCCCCATTTTTATTTTCATTATGTTTAACTTTCTTATTGGGAACTTTAGATGGATTGATACCCTCTCTATTCACAATCATATTAGAAATCTTTATCGCATTCATAATATTTCTTTACTCATTATTTTAGAACCTCTTATTCATGCTAATATAATTAATCATGTTGCTAGAATGATCGACTAGAATAAATTTTACTCCAATGTTAGTAATAAGATCTGGTATTTTTGGAATAATTCATTGAGGTTTCTATTTTTGATGATTTCAACAAGTTGTTAATGCTCAAATCTCTTATGGTGACTATTGTGTTTTGGGCTCTTTTGTTTATGCTTCTTGTTATATATCTAGTCAAAATCTCCTTTGGGATAATTTGAGAAATTTTGCTACCTCGATCAACAAACCTTGGTTTGTGGGTGGTGATTTCAACACTATTTTATTTTCTTCAAAACAGAGTGGTGGTTGCTCTCCCAATATTAATTCTATGGAAGAATTTTCCAATATGATCCTTGATTGTAATTTGGTTGATATTGGCTTTAAGAGTTCTAATTACACTTGGAAAAACTCTAGAATTTAACTAAGGTTGGACAAGAATCTTTAAAATACTCATTGGATTACTCAATGGTCTATTACTTATGTTGATCATTTAAGTAGAACCTTACTTGATCATTCTCCTCTTCTTGTTTCTGTTAAAGATAATTCTAATAGACTAAAAAACTCCTTTCATTTTAGATTTTAGAACATGTGGATTCAGCATATTGATTTCCTTAATGTTGTAGCTAAGAATTTGAAAGCTCCTTTACATCCTGATAATTCGATTATGGGGATGAATAGACTTTGTTTTAAACTTAAAAGACTTAAACAAAATTTGAGTTGGTGGAACAAGCATTATTTTAACAACCTTTTTGCAATATTAAAGACATGGAAAATTTGGTTTGGATCTTGAAGTCTCTGTTATGTCTGATTCTTCTAAGCTTAAAGAATTAACTGAAGTGAAAGATAAATTTGGTAATTTCCAAAATATGGAAGAGACTTACTAGCACCAAAAAGCTGCTAGTAAACATATTGTGGATGGTGATAGGAATACTAGGTATTTCCATACTTTGGTTAACAAAAAGAGAGCTTTAGATAATATTCAAAAAACTTAAAATGATAATGGAGATTGGATTATGAGAAAAATGAGATTAAAGATTTGGTTATTAATTACTTTTGAAATATGCTTAACAAGAATTGCTATTATGAAGCTATTTCCAAATCACACTTCATTCCATTATTAATAATGATGATAATGATTTGCTTACCATTATGCCTAATGAAGTTGAATTTTTTATAGTTCTAAATAGAATGAACATTGATTCTGTTTCTAGTCTGGAGGGTTTCACTACTCAATTTTTTCAAACATATTAGTTTATCAATAAAAATTATTTGATTGAGGCTGTGATTGATTTTTTTTAATGGTAATCCTTTTCCCAAATATTTTTTTAGTACTTCTATTATTCTCATACCAAAAAAAGATAACCCGATTATTGGAGTGATTTTAGACCAATTAATCTTTGCACCTTCTTCCATAAGCTGATTTCTAAAATCCTTACCAACAAACTTAGTCCTTTACTTAATAAAATTATCTCTCTCAACCCAACTGGTTTTGTTAGAGGTAGATCTATTTCTGACAATATTTTACTTGTTAAAAAACTAATTCATGATCGTGATGCCAAGACTATAAGGGGTAACATTCTTTTCAAATTAGATATTACCAAAACCTTTGATAACATCTCTTGGGACTTCCTTTTCCAGATTTTGAATTTATTTAGGTTTTCTAAAAAGTATATTTTTCTTATCAAAAATTGTATCAATAATGCTTGGTTTTCAATTTTGATTAATGGGGAAGCCTTTGGTTTCTTTCCCTCTTTCCATGGCTTAAGATAAGGGGATCCCTTATCTCCACTTTATTATATATTGAGTACTTATCTAGAGCATCAATGATTTATTCTTAAATAATCCTAGTATGTACTACAGAACTCTTGGTGGTCTCCCTATTTCCCATCTAAGTTTTTCCAATGATTTTTTTTTTCCAATGCTTCTATTCATCACATCAAGCATCTTAAGAATTTTTTAAATAAATTTAGTAGAGAAAGTGGCCTTTTGATCAATGAAAACAAAAGATTTTTTGTCACTTCCTCTAGCATCTCCAATACTAAAATCAATCAAATCCTTCATATCACTAATTATAAACATCAACAATTACCTCTTAAGTACTCGGGTGCTCCACTCTTTAAAGGCCCAAAACGTTCCCATCTCTTTGATGAGTTAATTCAAAATTTTCAAATAAAATATCTGTTTGGGAATTCCATTTACAATCATTTTGTGGTAGGCTCACTATCCTTAAATACACTTCAATTGTATGCCTCTTTATTTGATTCAAACTATTATTTCCATTAATGCTGCACTTATCAGAATTGATCGTTTGCTTAATAAATTTTTTTTGGGGCTCCAATAATTCTACCAAAAGAATGCATTACATGACATCTTGGCATAAATGTTGTGGTCCTTTGGGTGAAGGTGTTCTTGGTTGCAAACCTATTCGTCAAGCTATCACAGCATTTTCTCATAAACTATGGGGGAATTTTAGAAAGAATGATAGCCTTTGGGATAATTTTATGATGAAAAAATATTGCCAAAGTAAACACCCTCTTAACTGTGCTTATAAAGTTGGTGACTCTCCAATTTTGAAAATACATTGTTCCCTTAAATGGGTTGCCGAATCATTAATATCTTGGGGTATCCAGTCCGGTTCTTCCTTTTTCTAGCAAGACAATTGGATGGGCATCGGTTCTATTGACACCCATTTATCTACCCACTCTACTACTACTATCAAAGTTAATTCTTTTTGGCTTAATAACAATTGGAATGAAAACAAACTTGAGAACTATATCCCTATTTCTCTTATTGACAACTTTAGAAATATTCCCATTTCTTTTAACAAACTTGACCAAATTCTTTTTAAACTTTCTCATAAAGGTGATTCTGTTCTTAAAGAGGTTTGGAACTTTATTAAAGATAAACAACACCATTAAAATGTTTTTATTAAACATTGGAACAATATCATTCACATTTCCAATTTAGTTTTAGCTTGGAGGATTTTGAATAACTATATTCTTGTGGACTCTTTGCTCTAGACTAAAGGGTCTTATTTACCTTCAAAGTGCTATTGTTGCTTTCATATTGAAAATGAAAATCATGTTTTTGTCAATGGAGCTGCTCATTCTAAATTATGGTTTTGGTATGATGATTTATTTAATACGAACTACTTTCATAGTTCTCTTTCTTTTTATCAAATTCTAGAAGCCTATTTCAAAAACACTGTGAAAGGTCATATAAAAGTTTTAATTTCTATTACCCTTATCTGGTTCATCTAGATGGATAGAAATGATGCTAAATATCATGGTATTCTTTTGAACCATAAAAGGATCCTAGCTAGAACTAAAGAAAAAGTTCATGCACTTTTTAATGCCAATCTTATTAGTAACATTTATTTTAGAGGTTACAAATTTGTGGCTAAAAAATTGGGTATCATTCTACCTGGTCTGGACTCTCATAAAGGTGCTAAGATTATCCATTAGATCAAACCTAAAAAATAATGTGATTAAAGTTATTTAAGTAGTTCCCATTGATTGGAAGCATTGGGCGCTCTCCCTTATGATTAATAAGCTGATAAGATCCTCCTTGGTAGGCATTCTCTATGGAAAAAGGGCCTTCCCAAGTGGGTTCAAACTTGCCTCCCATCTAATGACGAGCAATAATCAATCTCCTTAAAATTAAAATAAGCTCTCCTACTTGAAAATCTCTAGAATGTACCAACTTGTTGTGAGCTAGAATCATTTTAGCTTTGTACAGCTCGAGATTTTGGCATCACCACAAGCGTCTCTCCTCCAAATCTTAGAGCTCTTCTAACCGCAACTTGGCAATATGCTTTGTTGTCATCTTGCTACCCACAACTTTCTTTAGTGATGGGTGTTGGACTTCTAATGGTAGAATGGCTTTGGACCCATACACTAAGGAAAAAGTAGTAAACTGAGTTAGAGTTCTATATATGGTGCGGTAGGCCCATAAGGCTTCAACTAACTACTCATGCCACTGTAGTTTATTATTGTCGAGTGTCTTCTTTAGTATTTGGATGAGAGTTTTGTTGAAGACTTCTACTAAGATATTTTCCCTTGGGTAGTTGATGGTAGAATATCTCCAATCTATGATGTGTCTCGGGGAAAAGTTGTTGATCACGGTGCTCTTGAATGCAGTACCATTATCAGATATAACTCATCGAGGCTCTACAAACCTATATATGATTTGTTTTCTAAAACACTGGAGCACATGCTGAGCTATGACCTCTCTAAGTAAAATTGCTTTCATCCATTTGAAAAAGTAGTTAGTAGCAGCTAAGATGAACTGATGACTCTTGGAAGAAAAAAAATCAATCAAACCCACCATGTCGGTACCCCAACACTTGAATGACCATGAGGCCAATAAAGGATGTAGAATGTTGGTTGGTTGGTTTAGGACCACATCGTATATTTGACATTTGTGGCATCGCTTAGCCATATCCATGCAATCTTTGATCATCGACGACCAATAGTATCCTAGTCTCTTAAGCTTGGCTTTCATCTTTGAACTGGATTGGTTGGATCCACATAATCTTGATTGTACCTTAGTCACGATCTCACGGGCTTTGTGATTGATTTAACAATGTAACCACATATGATCGAAACCGTCGATACAAAATGTTATCAATAAGGGCGTAGGAAAGTGCTCCCTTCTTCATCTGATGGGCTTAAGACTTCTCTTGAGGTAGTTTACCTTTATTTAGGTAATCCATGAATGCTTTCCTCCAATCTAACTTCCCGTTCTTCTTAGCAATGGCAACCTCCCCTTCAAGAGAGTACTTTTTAATGAGTTTAATATCAATAAGGGATAACACTTGTTTATTTCAGACCTTTATTGATATGGACTCATCTTCCAAACATGCTATCTCCTTGGCAAGCTTGGCTAAAGCATACGCTACGACATTCTCTCCTCGAGGAATCTTATAAATGGTAACCTCTAGGATTTGGACCAATAACTCTATGGTGTACTTATTGTAGTGATGGAGCTTGGGCTTTATAACCTTATAGGACCCAGTGATTTGTTTGATAACTAGCTGAGAATCCTCGAAGATATTGATGTTTTGGATGCTTGACTAACTCAGACGCAATCGAGCCTCATATTCTTCATTATTGGTGAGGATTGGAGATGATATGAGAATCTCATCACATCCGTCGAGTTAAGAGAACTATTCTTATCCCCTTTCCGGAATAGTAGATTTTGGTTCTTCTCCTCTTTGAGAAGAAAGCGCATCAAAGTACATCTCCAATGGTGAATGCTAGTATTCCTTAAGCTCATAATTTATTCATGGAAATCATCACTGGAGAGTCAATAGGAACTGGTATCTTTGCTAAGAAATCTCTATCCTTTCACCGCCTGGGAGTAAGGTAATGTCAAACTATGAGAGGATCATGGGCCATCATGCCAACCTTCCACATTGCATTGACCATGTCATGATATACTGTAGTGGATTGATCCTAAAGATTAAGTTCACCTTATGAAGAAGCATGTAGTGTTGTAACTTTTGGAGTGCAAAGATTAAACCTAGGCAGTGCATCTCAATGGGTGGATAATTAACATCAATTGGGATTAGATGATGACTGAGGTAGTAGAGTGCTTTTTCCTTCCCTTAGTCATTGGATTGGGCCAACAAAGAACCAAGGGAGTCATCTAATATAGCAGTGTAAAGTAGGAGCAGCTTTCCATAGATAGGGGCTGCTAGAATTGAGGATGTCATTAGGTAATGCTTGATGGCTTCGAAGGTATGCTAACACTTGTCATCCCACTTGAACTAGGCATATTTTTTAACAAGAGCTGAGAATGGCTGACTTCTTTCTGATAATTTGGATATAATACATCTTAGATATGCCAACCACCCTTGGAATGATCTGAGTTGAGTTAAACTTTTAGGAGATGGAAATTTTAATATCTCCTTGATCTTCTCCTGATTGATTTCGATTCCGTGGTGTCAGATAATAAACCTAAGGAATTTCCCTAAAGCTACTCTGAATGCACACTTCATGGTGTTCATTTTGAGGTTAAATTATCTTAACTGTTAAAAATCTTCTCTCAAGTCAAGGAGATGGTCTTCCTTTTCTCTACTTTTGACCATGAGATCATCGACATAGCACTTGACTTGATGATGAATGAGTTCATTGAAGATTCAAGTCATAGCCCACTAGTGTGTAGCACCGACATTTCTAAGGCTGAACGGCATGGCCTTATAGTAATAGATTCTAATCAGGGTTCTAAAAGTAATGTTTCTTTCATCTTCGGGGACCATCTTTATTTGGTTATATCTAGATGAGCCATCCATGAAAGAGAAGACTACATGAAATAAGACAATGTCCACCATCAGCTTCGAGATGGGTAGTGGAAATTCATATTTTGGACATGCCTTATTTAAATCCATAAAATCAACACATATGTGAATTTGGCTATTCTTTTTCTTAACTGGGATGATGCTCGCTAAACAAATAGGGTATTTTTCTTCTTAGATGAAGCCACCATTGATCAATTTTCTGACTACATAAATGACCTGTTATTCTATGTCTAATTGTATGCATCTAAGAGCTTCCTTGATAGGGTTAACAGTAGGCTCTATTTCTAGTTTATGGACCACTACATTAGGAGCTAATCCAAGAATCTTTTTATAACTCCATGCAAAGCTATCCTTAAACTCAGTTAATAGCCTAACTAAGTCATTGGTTTTAATTTCATTCAACAAAGAACTATGTAAGTCGGGCATGGATTATCTTCAGTTCCTAAGTTCATTTCCTTGTGCTCATCGATGGTTGACTTGAACTCTTCATCAAACTCTAGCGGTGCATCTTTGATTTCAAAATCAGCTATATCATCTAAAATTTTTGAGCACAACTCCTCATATGAGTTAATGTGATTTAAAAAGAACTTATCAGATTCCAAATGATTTATTATGACAAAGTAGTAATCATCATCATCAACTTCGACCCACTGTACTGAATCCTAGTCCTGGTCTTGATTGAGAGTTTATGCATTTGTTCTTCCATATTCTTTTGAAGTAGTCTGACTTGTGCTTTGACCAAGTATAAGTGATTAACCCTTTCTTTGCTAAATTATGAACACAAGGCAAGTACCAATCAAAAGTTAATTCTATTAAATCTTTATATGAATCATCCTCAAGTTCTACATCAACTTCTTCACTTGAGGATGATGCTCCCAGAAAGAACCTCTGAGTCTCCACACTTGTGGATGACTTAGGGGCTTCCATAACTACCAAACCCTTAGCCTTTTGAGAGGAAAGTGGGGTTAGAGCTAAGGTTCCCAACTGATGCCTAACTGTTTCATATATAGACTTGGATACACTTATGCTTAGCTTTGGAGCCTAGTCTTCATTGATATCTAGCTCAAGTGTCACCTCCAAGGGAATCTACTACTGAGAAGAGCTCGCTGGTGTGTTAACCATATAAGACTCATCCTATAAACTGTATTCTAAGTCTATATGGATATCATGTGTACTCCTAGTAGCAGGGACATATCTTCTATTTGGTGGCCATAAGGATGTTTTCCATCCCGGGGACTGCCTCTAAACTGCCTCTTCCTCTGCCTGATAGAGGTTAGGTCATCCTACCCATATGTTTGATTGGAGTAATGAACTATGGGTTGAATCTAATGTCAAGCTCCACTTCTTCCTCCAAGTCTATTTTCGCTCCCTTTTATTTACTTTTTCATTTTCTCTTTTCTTTTATTTTTCTTTTTCTCTTTCTTTTTCTTTTATTTTTAAACTTTAGCCAAGTTTATGAGAATAGAATTATTGATTTTGAGGGAGGTAGTAAGCCGCATCCTCATATATGCCAACCTCTTGAACTATAAATGACTCGAGATCTCCTTTGACACAGTAGATGATCCCACCTCTCATGAACTTCATACACTGATATAGAGAGGATGGAATAATGTTATTATTATTTATCCATGGTCTCCCAAACAAAGCATTGAAAGATGTATCTGGTCTATAATGTTAAACTTAGCTACAGTCTTCCAATCATCTATCTCCAAGGGCAACACTATGGAGCCAAAGGCACTTGACCTCACTTTTGGAGTGCAGATTCAATCTTCCCATCTTAGGCTTAGGAGTCATCTAGGCACTAAGACTTTCCTAGTCATAAGACACTTCTAACAATTAGGTAAACACTTAACCTAAGCCTAAAAACATAGAAGGGTTAACCATAAGATTAGGTTATGCCTTAAGGATTAGGATAATCAACCTACCCTACAACCCAAATCCAATCCATGTTCACCTTCTCAAACCAGACCTCAAGTTCAATTCAAACATCAAATTCAAATCAAAATCCAAACCCAAATTCCAAAACCAAATGATTGAAGCCCATGATCAAATCCAAACATGAAACCCTTCCTAAGAAATATGACTTATCCCATGGACTTACCAAAATTTTAATCCAAATCAATCCAAAATCAATTTATTTTCTCATAATCAATTTATATCTTCAATCATCTTCTTAAATATAAATCAAATCTACATTCAAATGACCAAAATTAAATCAAACTAAATCAAATTAAATCAAAGCCCTTCCTAAGACATATGACTTATCCCATGGACTTAGCTAAATATTAATGTAAATCAAGTCAAACTCAATTGATTTTCTAAAAAATCAATCATATTTTCAATCAACTTCACAAATTTAAATAAAATATACTTTTAAATCATCAAAACCAAATTAAAATCCAAACCTAAGCCACATGACCAAACTCTATAGACTTAGCCAATTCCTTCATTCCAAAACTCAAATTCAATTGATTTTCTCATGAATCAATCATACCTTCAATCATATTCACAAATATAAATGAAATCTACAATCATCAAGCCAAATCAAAATCAACCCAACTCAAACCCAACTTAATCTTTCTGACTTGAAATGTTCAAATGAACCAAAACCCATTTGAACCCAAGCCAGCAATTGAATTTATATATCAATCCCAAATCCATATATAAACTCAACTAAATCAAACTCAACCCAAAATCAAGCCAACTAAACCCAATTGGTCCACTTGACCCAAAGTGGCCAATTTGACCTATTTGAGCTAAGTTCTAATCCTACCCAAATTGATTTGAACCAAGCCCATCAAAACCTCCCATCATGATTGTTGATCACCCTAGGTTGATCAATTGTAACAAATTGGGTCAAACTAAGTCAACTTGGTCATTTGACCATGTCAACCCCTTAACCCATATGAAACTTGCCAAATTGCAACCTAAGCCAAATCCCTTAAAATGATTCATACCAAATCAAAATCAATATTTGAATATAACTTGACCTTCAATTGAGTCAAACCAAACCTAATTGGGTCAAATCAAAATATAAACCATATTGATTGCAACCAATGGCTCAAGTTCATTTCAAATTAATTGTTGAACTTGACCAAAGCCATGATTGGACCAAATTGAACCCAATTGACCTACTTAGACCAAATTGACCTAAAGGTTCAAGTTGGCCTAAATCAAAACCAAATCCAAATTAATTAAAACCAAAGCCTATCATCTTTAATTGGTCTACTAAACCGAAACTGACACCCAACCCAAGTCAATTTGGCCAATTTGGTTAAATTGGTCAACTTAACCCATTTGACCCAAATGAGAAAAAATCAAATCTAAGACAAACTAAACCAAACTAATTGAACCAAAACATCCTAAATGATCATATGAACTTGACCCAACCATTGGTTTGACCTAATTTGATCAATTGGTCAACTTGATCCAACCTAACCCAATTTGTCCTAAATGAGTCAAATTGAGCCAAACCTAATCAAATCGACTCCAATTCACTTCAAATTTGGGCTAAGACACTTTTGGATCATTTAAAATCTATCCAAATCAAATCCAATGACAAATGATCATTCTACCCATGGGTCAAAGGGATCACATGCGACAAATCACCCATATATGTGGTCATTTTTATTCTTTGGCCACTTGGTACTCTCCTAATGGTCCACCTAGGAGGAACCTAGGACACTGCCCAACCTGACCCAATGGGTGGTTAGGTTGACTATGACCCATAGGAGGTGAAATCACCTCACCCTCCCCATTGGAAAATTTCAAACCCATAGGACACCCATTATTCCTCTTTAGAAGCCACCTCCACACCTTCAACCATCTAAGCTGAGCTAACTCACCTCCTCCCTGGCACCCACGACTCCCTGAGTTGGCCAGACGGCTACTCAAAGCCAAACTCGATCCTACAGTCCGATCAAGATGAAGGGGGCTATACACCCCCTCATTTCTTAGAGACCTAGCTACCAAAGACAAGCTGCTAGAGCCATTCCCTAAGCTCCCAAGCTCACTCATCAATCAAAAAATTCCATTCCCATCCGTCCTTAAATAAGACACTCCCATTTCCAACCTAACTTTCTCATTTCTCCATCAAACTCAAATTAACTTTGCACGCACCTTCCCTAGGCCTTATTGAGCAAAAATGTTCATCTCCCAAGCTTCCTGAGCACTAGAGGTGGGACTTCAATGAAAGTAGAGCTCCAAATCATCAGATCATCACCTCCCGAGTGAACATCAAGGAATTGATCCAATTGGTACTCAACAGAGCTTCATCTCCACTAGATGAAGCTTCCTCAATTTTTTGAGCTACCGATCTTGAGCTCCGGTGAGGTATGCTTTCAAATTCAATCCTAAGGCAAAAATGGGTTGGAGCTATTTAAAAAAAACTTGCATCTTATGTGATCTTGACCATTGGATCCCCTCCAATCGATGTCATGAAGGTGAGGGATCCTTTTAGAGTTGATCCGATTTCGGGTAAGCTCAGATCAAGTTTGCAATGGTGGATGGACTGCATTCTCCTTCACTCGCGTGATGTTAAATCACACACCATTCTTTCCACATGATTAGAATGGATAGTCATGATTAGATTTGCTAGATCGATCTGATTTAATCTTATTAAGCTATGGGATTATTGTAGCCATCCGATTTTAGATTGGAAGGAGGACGAGAAAGCGAGTCCATCGCCGCCAAGTACGTGCTAAGTCAGATAAGTTTTAAGTAGCCAATCCCACGGCACCACATGGATAGCGCGCCACATGGTGCCAACAGGATTAGGCTTTAATTAGGCTTAATTAATCATTTTTATTGGCTAAAAATTCTAAAAATCATAAAAATTCATTGATAAATAGAAAATGCAAATAAATACTCATTTTAAAGGTATTTTAGAGGAGAATTAATTAAAATGACCTTAACTAATTTTGAATAGTAATTAAGGTTTAATTTTAAAATTAATTAGCTTAATTACTCCTTAATTACTTGAGCAACTAATCCCAAATTTTGTTGGCTAATTTAATGGGATGACCTTTGCCTCCCATGATTTTCTTAGGATTTGCTCATACTTAGTGACTAATTAAACCTTAACTACTCTTTTAAGTTAATTAATGACTAATTAATCCGATGAATAGTAATAAATTGGTTAATTAAGTTTATTAATCATTGCTCAATAGTAAGTGAACTAAGGAATAGGGTTGGGACCCCTTTCCCTACATTCATTTCACCCATTTCTAAAATGAAATTAATTAATATTTAACTAATTAATTAAATAAATTAATCAAATTGAAATCATAATCACATCAAACCATAATTAACTAAATCATGGGGTAGATCTTTAGGTGTTTAAAAACCTAAAAGAGTTTAATGAAGTTATGGTTAGTCCACATGTGTGGGAAAATCATAAGAGTAATTAATTAAGTCCCTTAATCTAATTAATCATGCATTGGGCCCCTTTTATTTCCTAGGATCATTTGCAAGTTTATTTTCCAAGCATATCATGTTGGCTCATAATTATTTAGTTAATTACTTTAAGGTGACATAAGTAAGGGTAATTAATTCATCTAATTAAGGGTTCAACTTAATTAACCCATAAATCAACTTAATTACATTTCCTTAAATTAAAACAAATCACTAATGTTAGAATCAGTTTAAAACAATAAGTGATGATTAACAAGTGATGATTTCTCTTTTCCTCCTTAAATCAAATCAAATCCAAAACTTAATTAATAAAGAAGCTTTGGTTTGCTTTAAATAATCTTATTTGATTTGATTTTTTAAGACCTAGTTTGGTTGAATGAATCGCATGGTAATATTTGATTGTCCTCTTTCCAATCATGTTAAATTTGGTATGTCATTTGAATTCATGCATCCATCTTTTCAAAATCAAGTAAAATAAATTGGATTTCTTTTATGTAACAATAAAGCTTGCATGTGTTGATTTAATTTAATATATGTGGCTATTATCACTATTAAATCCAAATGTATTTTTCAAAAGCTTATAAATGAATAATAATATGTGTTATGATGCTAGTTATAAATACATAAGAAATGCATGTGCTTATAGCTTAAGTGTATGAATGTTGAGTTCTCTTTCCTCTATTCATGTGTTGATTTATATAAGATTGAATGGTAATGGGTATATAGTCGGACATCGAACAAGGCTTTAGCTAGCCCCAAGGAGGTCATTTGATTACCTCCTTAGTACATTTGATTTCATTCTTATGTATTTCAACATTAGAATTTGGATAGAAATTTAATTCATATATATAATGATTCAATCTAAAAATATATACAATCTTTGCATGGTTTTCTTTCCCTCATTTATGTATACATCCATGTTTGTCCAAAAATGCAAGATATAGTCGGACATCCAGAATGAGGTTTAGTTAGCCCCAAGGAGGTCATTTGATTACCTCTTCCCGTTTAACAATGACAAACTTGCCTATATCTTTGTTCATGTATATGTATATGTGATTAGTGAATGAAAATCCCATTTTACATTAAAATTTCATGCATTCATAATTGACTAAGTGGTTGAATTAATTAGCCATATGATTTGGAGCTTACTTCTTATGTTCATGTATACTAATTTGCATATGTTTTAATGCAAATGGGGATATATTATGGACATCCCAAGAATACGAGGCTTTAGCTAGCTCCAAGGAGGTCATTTGATTACTTCACTTCCCTAGTTTAACAATGGTTATGCCCTTTTTTTAATAAGAATATGGGTAAATTTTTAAATTTATATGTTTAAATAATTTAATCAAATAAAATATAAATTCTAAACATACACATACATTCATCATTTAATTGTGCTAAATATGTTGCATGTATAGATACACCTAGGATTAAATCATATGCATGTTACATGTGATGGAAAGGAATGATTCAATATATGTCATGTGGTAGTAATTCAATTAAATTAATCTTAAGGTGTCCCTCTAGGATTATTTAAAGTGAACCTAAACTTAGGATTAATTAAATCATTTAATAAGCCATTCACTAAAAAGAACTAAATCAAATTAATATACTTTAGAAAGTGACTTAAGGTAGGGATGAAAGAGGGCAATCCTATTTTCCTCTTTATAACACTTAGTTGCTAAGTGTAATCAAATGAAACAAAAGAAAACACAAATTAAAATTCTCAAATCAATTAAACTACTTCAAGTAAAATCAACCTTTGATGTTAAATTGAATCCTTCTTCACATAGAAAATACAACACTAATGCATAACAAGACTTACCAAGACTTAATACACACATTATAATTAAGTCACCCTAACTCTAAGTTAGGGGATGATGTGATGTATGTTTTATTTTATGATTATTTTAGATTGGATGTTAGGGTGTATGCTTTGTAGATTAGATAATAGGCCAATATTAGCCTAATCATGTTTCTACAAGGATTATGCTTAAGGGATGCTTAAAATAAATATGAATGCTCTTTTTTGTTGGTTGCTTAAATCCTTAAGCATAATCCAATTTAGGATAGGTGGGCTTAATTATCCAAGTGTAGGGTGCTAAGTCCAAATTATAAATACAACTGTTTGGGATTATATGTATATTTAGCTAACCTCTACTTTTCAAGTGTAGTTAGATTTACTTTTCCTACATAAATGTACTTTTTGTAATAGAAATTAGGATTAGTTCTATGAGGGATTAAGATGATCAGTGGCTAGAAGGCTTTGTCCTGGGGTTCCCTATGATGCCTTTGAAGAAAGCACCATAGAAATCAGATATGGAGATATGAAGAAAGAAGACCCCTATAGCATTTAATACAATTATAATTATTCTTTTATATTCCAGGTTGTATAAGGGTGAGGACTACCATCTTTTCTCTCTTCGGGTTTATGCGGGTACCCGTCTTTTTTATTCTTTTATGATAGTTTATATAATTGTTTGATGTTATGTTTACATTGTGCATTAGGATGGCATGATTTCATAATTTCTTTAAAGATGCTTTAATGTGTGGCTTGGATCGATTAGGCTCTTAGGATAAAAATAATTTTTTCTACCCAACTAATCACTCATAATTAAATTTTAAACAATTCATAACCTCATCATAAAAACATCATTAATAAGTTAATTAAAATATTTAGCAACCCTTAAGTATGGTTGTATGTTTCACATCATGCATGCATATTCTCTCTCTTGAACATGAAGGATCTCCATCCTTACATGATAAAGGAATGCTTGACCTATGAGGGCATCCCTTGTGGTGGAGAACACCTTCTTCTAGCTGATTTGACCATAACCTATTTCATTGTGCATTTAGGCATAAGAAATCCTAAAGCCTTTATCAAAATGATGCGTCTAAAATGAAATAAAATTTGGAAATATTTTGCATCTATGGATTAAGTCATATGCTCATACCACTCATGCTCTAGTCTCTTAGGGAGTGTGTTTAGGACTTTAGTCTCTTTCTAATAAATAACTGCCCTAGCTATCTTGCAATTCTTAAGACCAGACTACATGGTTTTAAAATCATAGGAGGAGTTAGCTGGTAGCCATTCTAGGCAGTTATAAGTCGAAAAGTTGGACAATTTGTTCTCTCTTATGGAGGTAAACCCTTATGTCCACCTGTCGCTTAGATTTAAGTCTCGCTTTAGATCATACTAAAGCTACCAAGATTTAAGATCTGAGGTAGCTATTTCCTTTGGGCTATGAGCATAAATCCTCACTTCTTAGGCATTCTGACAACCTTGTGTTGGTAGACTATGAGCCCTAGTAATCTAATTAAATTTCAACTCAAA
This sequence comes from Cymbidium sinense, assembly GCA_021442155.1. Taxonomy (NCBI): domain Eukaryota; kingdom Viridiplantae; phylum Streptophyta; class Magnoliopsida; order Asparagales; family Orchidaceae; genus Cymbidium; species Cymbidium sinense. The sequence continues at coordinate 145,433 of CM038220.1, read as the reverse complement.
ACATATAAATCTCCTCAACTTCAAAATTATAAAGCCAAACCATTGGATTGATTGTAATGCTCACTAGGCTCCCTAGTATCATGAGTATTTCTTACTTATTTCATTTACATTCCAAAAATTAGTCTTCTCCTTGAACTTTTCCAATTGATTTTCAAATACAACCAGTCCTTTGATAGTCTAACCTCGAAATCTTTGGAGATGATAATTGTCTACTTTAATCGAAAGTATTCTTAGGAAATTTCATTACCTAAGATGAAATTAACTATGGAGGCTTTCCTCTATAGGGAATTAAGAACCTGGTTTAATATAAACCCTACTTAATCATCTATGTAAAGTAAGGGAAAAATCTCTGGTACATTCAAAGACCCATCATGCCTTAGAGTCCTTATTTGGTGTCATTGTAGGGTGATGCCTCTATCTTTTAAGATAGTACATCATCATATTGTAGACTCAAAAGTACCCCCTCCTATGATCATGTGATATCTTCATCACCCCCTCCCCATACATAAATAAACACCACAAGGCCATCTCCTTGTTCATTGAATCTCTCAACATCATCCTTTCTTTTAGAGTTTGGAGATGTCGATCCTCAAGTAAAAGGGTTTTTAGACTCATAATGTTGGTGATACACAGGTCAGCTCATGGATAGCGTATCACACATTGTAATGTAAAGAGGTAGTTGTGCTCAGTCGTCCCTAGGAGTAAGTCTTCATTGCTAAATGTAACTCTTAAGATGCCCTTCAAGTGGCATGCCTCATCTTTAGTAGTGGACAATTGAGCTAACCATTTCTCTAGATCAAGTAAGGCCTTGATTAGAGATTCCCTCATCTCTTTGGATAAGATAAGGGCATCATATATGCTTAACTTAGCTAGAAACCTTCTAAGGTAAGCTAGGACATTATAATCAACTTTAGCTTGGTTCTCCACAAGCATATCCATGGGTGGAGCATCCTATGGAAGAACTATCTGCTCACTAGAACCAATGACTTGCTTACCTTTATCCTGAGGTGCTACCCTAGGAGGTAGAACTTTGCCACTACGTAGGTTGACTTTAGTGACTTTATTGAATGATGAGCTTGTGGAAAGTTCTACCTTCTCATCGAGCATACCTACTTCTCCTATGGGATCCCAGTCGGTTGACTCCAAGTCAATCTCAAGAGGTGAACGATTGATTAGAGAAGGATAGTCGAAATCGTAAAGGAAAGGATTGGAACTACTAGAGCTATTATTTTTGTTTAGACTCAGAGAGCTTTCAATAGGAATAAAATCAAGAGCATCAGAAGTAGACAATATAAAAGTAGAATCAGCTTTCTTCATTAATTTCTTTTTGGGAGGAGGAACATGATAGAAATCATGTAAAATAAGAAGAGTAAGGGATTTAGTGCCATTATTCGCAGATACAATGCTCTAAGTAGTAGAAGAGGAGCTAGAAGAGGTGGTAGTGCAACGGTGGAGGAAGGACAAGGATGGGTTGCACAACTAGACTATCCCGTGCAAGCAAGGAGTCAGCCGCTTGTTATCACCCTCCCCAAGTTGTCCTTTCCAACAAGCAAACCTTTCTTGGTGTCAGAGGTTTGAGCTATTTCAGGCACCCTAAAACCTAAACACTAAATCCTAAATCCTAAACCCTAAACCCTAAACCCTAAATATTAAAACTAACCCTAAACCCTAAAAAACACTAAACTCTAAAACATAAACCCCAAACCCTAAACCCTAAACTAACCCTAAACCCTAAACCCAAAAAGCTAAACACCTAAACCTAAACTAAATAAAACCTAAACATAAAATAAATAAATAAACCTAAATGGAAATAAAATAAAAAAAATAAAAAAATACAAACATAAGCTAAAATAAATAAACTAAACTAAATAAAATTAAAAAAATAAACCTAATTAAAAATTAAAAATAAAATAAACTAAAATAAATAAAAACTAAATAAACTAAATAAACTTAAACCTATCGGTTTACTTAATTAAAAAAATATCTTAAATTATAAACCTTAAACCCTAAACCCTAAATCCTAAACCCTAAGCTTACAACCCTAAATCCTAAATCTTAAACTCTAAACTCTAAACCCTAAACCCTAAACACTAGACACTAACCCTAAATCCTAAACCCTAAAAACCTAAATCCAAAACCCAAAACCCAAAACCCAACACCCTAAACCCTAAAGTCTAACCCTAAACCCTAAATCCTAAACCTCGAACCTTAAATCTAAACCTAAAATAACTAAAAAAATTAAAAAATAAACTTAAACCCTAAAAGCTAATAAACCTAAACACAAATCTAAACCATAAATATGGGCAGAACCTTGATGGCAGGAACATCACCATCAAACAGACTTAGTCTAAATATGGTGGTGGAGGTGAAGGCAAACGTAGTGGTTATCACAGTGGTGGTGGGGGATCTGGAGGTGCTGGTGGATATGGAGGTGGTGGTCGGAGTAGTGGCAGTTATGGAAGCAGGAGGAGCGATGGAGGTTACAGTCGTGGTGGTGTCAGAGAGAGAGAGATCAAGGATATGTTGGTGGATCCTGCTACTCGAGAGGCTTGGGTGGTTTTGATGGGAATTGGAGAATTCGATCAACTACTTATGGAACTGTGTCTTTATAGTAGAGATGGTTCTAGTTATTTAGGGTATTTGATTTGCAATATGCATGCTCATTTTTATCTATGTCATCATTTGTGTCTTAGAAAACTTGGTGTGTTACTTGGTTGATGAAATCAAAAAGAAAAAATGTCGAATCTAAATTTGTTCTCTATTAAATTGAAAAAAAAAACCAAAAACCCTAAACCCATAACAAAAACTTGAACCCTAAACTTAAAACCTAAAACCAAAACCATAAAGTTTAAATGTTAAAAACCCTAAACCCTAAACCCTAAAACCTAAACCCTAAACCCTAAACCCAAAAAAAACCCTAAACCCTAAACCCTAAACCTAAACTAACCCTAAACCCTGAACCCTAAGCCCTAGACCTTGAAAAGCTAAAAACCTAAACCGAAACTAAATAAAACCTAAAAATAAAAACAAATAAATAAATCTGAACCAAAATAAAATAAAAAAATTAATAAAATTCAAACATAAACTAAACTCTAAACCTAAACCAAAATCTAAACCTAAACCTAAACCTAAACCTAAAAAGAAAATAAAATAAAAAATAAAAACTAAAATGAAATAAAATAAATACAAACCTAAACTAAACTAAAAAAATAAAAAACCTAAATAAAATGAAAACTAAACCTAAAATAAAATTAAAATAAACCAAAAATAAAATAAAATAAAAACTAAATAAAAACCTAAACCTAATTAATAAACCCTAAAGCCTAAACAATAAACCTAAAAATAAACCTAAAAATAAACCTTAAACCCAAAACCCTAAAACTAACCATCAACCCTAAATCCTAAACCCTAAACCTATAACCTAAACCCAAAACCCTAAACCCTATATCCTAAGCACTAAACCCTAAAACTCTAAACCTTAAACCCTAAACCTACAACCATAAAACCTAAACCCCTAAGCCTAAACCCTAAAAAATCCTAAAACCCTAAAACCTAAACCCTAAGCTAACCCAAAAGCCTAAACACTAAACCCTAAACCCTAAACCCTAACCTTAAACCCTAATACTCTAAACCCTAAAACCCTAAACCCTAAACACTAAACCTTAAACCCTAGAAAACTAAAAACCTAATACTAAACTAAATAAAACCTAAAAATAAAATAAATAAAAAACCTAAACCTAAATAAAATAAAAAAATAAAATAAGAAAAAACCTAAACTAAAACTTAAACCTAAAAATAACATAAATTAAACTAATAAAATTAAACTAGAATAAAATAATTAATAACCTAAACTAAACTAAAAAATAAAATAAACCTAAGAATAAAAAACCTAAATAAAATAAAAACTAAACATAAAATAAAAATAAAATAAAACTAAAATAAACTAAAAAAATAGAAATAAAAACAAAATAAAAACCTAAATCTACAAAATAAACCTAAAAATAGAACCTAAAAATAACTAAAAAATTAAACCAAAATCCTAAACTAAAAAAAACTAAACCTAAAATAAAAACAAAATAAAATAAATTAAAAAAACTTAAACCTAAACTAAAATAAACTAAACTAAAAAAAATTAAACCTAAGCTTAAACCTAAAATAAACTAAACCAAAATTAAAACCTAAACTAAATAATATAAAATAAACTAAAAATAAACCTAAACCTAAACTAAAAAACTAAAATGAAAAATAAACCTAAAATAAAAACCTAAAACCTAAACTTAAAAGATAAAGTAAAAACCTAAATCTGAACCTAAAAATAAAAAATAACCTAAAAATAAACTTCAACTGAAAAAAAACCTAAACCTAAAAAATAAACTAAAATAAAAACCCTAAACTAAAATAAAAAACGTAAAATAAATAAACTAAACTAAATAAAAATAAAAATAAACCTAAATAAAAACAAAAATAAAATAAACTAAATTAAATAAAAAATAAACTAAATAATCTAAAAAAACCTAAACCTATAGATTTTCTTAATTTAAACAAAAATCATAAACCATAAATCTTGAAGCCTAAACCCTAAACCTACAACTGTGAACACTAAACCATAAAGCATAAACCCTAAACCGTTAAACCCTAAACACTAAACCTTAAACCCTGAACCCTAAACTAACCCTAAACTCTAAGCTAATCGTAAACCTTAAACCCTAAACCCTAAACACTAAAAACCCTAAATCCTAAAGCCTAAACACTAAACATAAACCCTAAACCCTAATCCTAAACCCTAAACCCTAAAACTCTAAGCCTTAAAACCCTAAACCCTAAATGCTAAGCCCTAAAAACCAAAAAACCTAAACCTAAACTAAAGAAAACCTAAAAATAAAATAAATGAAAAACTTAAACCTAAATAAATTAATAAAATAAAATAAAATAAAAACATAAATTATAACCTAAATCTAAACCTAAAAATAAAATAAAATAAACTAATAAAAATAAACTAAAATAAAATAAATAATAACCTAACCTAAACTAAAAAATAAAATAAACCTAAGAATTAAAAACTAAATAAAATAAAATTTAAACATAAAATAAACCTAAAATAAAATAAAATAAAAATTAAATAGAAACCTAAACCTAAAAAATAAACCTAAAAATAAAACCAAAAAATAACCAAAAAATTAAACCTAAACTCGAAACTAAAAAAAACCTAAACCTAAAATGAAAATAAAATAAACAAAACAAAATAAACCTAAACCAAAACTAAAATAAACTAAACTAAAATGAGTAAAACCAAAACCTAAACCTAAAATGAACTAAAACTAACACCTAGACTAAATAAAATAAAATAAATAAAAAATAAACCTAAACCTAAACTAAAAAAAACTTAAAATAAGGCTAAAATAAAAACCTAAAACCTAAAAAAATAAAATAAAAACTTAAACTTAAAAAATAAAATAAAAAGAAAACTCAATGAAAAAATAAACATTAACCTAAAAAATAAACTAAAATTAAAAACCTAAAAAAAAATAAACTTAAAATAAATAAATTAAACTAAGAAAAGAGACAAATTAAACATAAATAGAATTAAAAAAATAAAATAAAGTTAAATAGATAAAAAATAAACTAAATAAACCTAAACCTACCAGTTTACTTCATGTTTTTTTAAAAAAAACCTAATCCCTAAATCCTAAACCTAAACCCAAAACCATAAACCCTAAAGCTAACCATAAACCCTAAAATCTAAACCCTAAACACTAAACCCTAAACCATAAATCTTAAAGCCTTAAACCTTAAACCCTAAACCTACAACCTACAACCTCAAACCCTAAACCCTAAACCCTAAATCCTAACAAAATCCTAAAACCCTAAACCCTAAAAAAGCCCTAAAGCCTAAACAACAAACCCTAAACCCTAAAAACCTAAAAACCTAAAAGCCTAATCCTAAACTAAATAAAACATAAAAATAAAATAAAAAAACCTAAACCTAAATAAAATAAATAAAATAAAAAACATAAACTAAAACCTAAGCCTAAGCCTAAAAAATAAAATAAAATAAACTAAAATAAAATAAATAATAACCTAACCTAAACTAAAAAATAAAATAAACCTAAGAATGAAAAACTAAATAAAATAAAATCTAAACATAAAATAAAAAAAAAATAAACCTAAAAAACCTAAAATAAAACAAAATAAAAACTAAATAAAAACCTAAACCTAAAAAATAAAACTTAAAAATAACTAAAAAATTAAACCTAAACCCTAAACTAAAAAAAAAACCTAAACCTAAACTAAATATAAAATAAACAAAATAAAATAAACCTATACCTAAACAAAAATAAACTAAACTAAAATAAATAAAAACTAAAACTAAACCTAAAATAAACTAAACCAAACACCTAAACTAAATAAAATAAAATAAACTAAAAGTAAACCTAAACCTAAACTAAAAAAGTAAAACCCAAAATAAACCTAAATTAAAACCTAAAACCTAAACCTAAAAAAATAAAATAAAAACCTAAACCTAAACCTAAAAATAAAATATAAAACCTAAACCTAAAAAATGAAATAAAAATAAAACTCAACTAAAATATAAACCTAAACCTAAAAAATAAACTAAATTAAAAAACCTAAATAAACATAAATAGACCTAAAATAAATAAACTAAGCTAAATAAAAATAAAAAAATAGAATAAACTTAAATAAATAAAAAGTAAACTAAATAAACCTACTACTAGTTTACTTAATTTAAAAAAAACCTAACCCCTAAAGCTAACCATAAAACCTAAACCGTAAATCTACAACCCTAAACACTAAACCCTAAACCCTAGAACCCTAAACCCTAAACCCTAAACCCTGAACCCTAAACATCCAACCTTAAATCCTAAACCCTAAACCCTAAACCCTAAACCCTAAAACCTTAAACCCTAAACCCTAAGGTAACCTTAAACCCAAAACCGTAAACACTAAACCCTCAAAACCATAAACCCTAAAAGCCTAAACACTAAACCCTAAACCCTAAACCCTAACTCTAACACACTAAACCCTAAAACCCTAAGCCCTAAACCCTAAACACTAAATACCTAAAAACCTAATCCTAAACTAAATAAAACCAAAAATAAATTAAATTAAAAACCTAAACCTAAATAAAATAAAATAAAATAAAACTAAAAATTTAAACATAAAAAAATAAAATAAAATAAATTAATAAAAATAAACTAAGATAAAAGAAATAATAACCTAACCTCAACTAACAAATAAAATAATCCTAAGAATAAAAAACTAAATAAAATAAAATCTCAACATAAAATAAAAATAAAATTAACCTAAAATAAACTAAAATAAAATAAAAATAAAAACTAAATAAAAACCTAATCCTGAGGATAAAACCTAAAAATAAATAAAAAATTAAACCTAAAACCTAAACTTTTTTAAAAAAAAACCTAAACCTAAAATAAAAATTAAATAAACAAAATAAAATAAACCTAAACCTAAACTAAAATAAGTAAAACCTAAACCTAAACTTAAAATAACCTAAACCTAAACCTAAACTAAATAAAATATAATAAACTAAAAATAAACCTAAACCTAAACTAAAAAATATAACATAAAAATATACTTAAATTAAAAACCTAAACTTAAAAACTAAAATAAAAACCTAAACCTAAACCTAAAAATGAAAAATAAAATAATAATAAAACTCCGCTGAAAAATAAACCTAAACCTAAAAAAAATAAACTAAAATAAAATACCTAAATAAGAATAAATAAACCTAAAATAAATAAACTAAACTAAATAAGAATAAAAAATAAACCTAAATAAAAATTAAAAAAATAAACTTAAATAAATAAAAAATAAACTAAATAAACCTAAACGTACAAGATTACTTAATTTTTTTAAAAAAAACCTAAACCCTAAATCCTAAACCCAAAACCCTAAAGCTAACCATAAACCCTAAACCCTAAACCTACAACCCTAAACCCTAAACCCTAAACCCTAAAACACAAAACCCTAAACCCTAAACCTTAAACCCTAAATACTAAACCTACAACCTTAAACCCAAAACCTTAAACCCTAGATCCTAAAAAACTGTAAAACTCTAAACCCTAATCTAACCCTAATGCTGAAACCATAAATCCAAAACCCTAAGGACTAAACACTAAACCATAAACCCTAAACCTTAACCCTAAACCCTAATACCCTAAACCCTAAAACCCTAAATCCTAAACCTTAACCCTAAACCTAAACTCTAAACCCTAAACCCTAAAAACCTAAAAACCCAATCCTAAAAAAATATAACCTAAAAATAAAACAAATAAAAAACCTAAACCAAAATAAAATAAAAAATTAAAATAAAATAAATACCTACACTAAAATCTAAACCTAAACCATAAAATAAAATAAAATAAACTAATAAAATAAACTAAAAAACTAATTAACAATTTAAACTAAATTAAAAAAATAAAATAAACTAATAAAAATAAACTAAAAGAAAATAATTAACAATCCAGATGAAACTAATAAAAATAAAGTAAACACTAAACCTTAAACACTAAACCGTAAACCCTAAACCCTAAACCTTAAAACACAAAACCCTAAACTCTAAACCTTAAACCCTAAACCCTAAACCCTAAACCTACAACCATAAACCCTAAACCCTAAACTCTAAACCCTAAAAATTAAAAATCCCTAAAACCATAAACCAAAACCCTAAGCTAACCCTAAATACGAAACCATAAACCCTAAACCCTAAAACCTAAACACTAAAGCCTAAATCCTAAACCCTAAACCCTAAATCCTAAACCTTAATACCCAAAACCCTAAAACCCTAAACCCCAAAGCCTAAACCCTAAACCCTAAACCCTAAACCCTAAAGCCTATAAACCTAAAAACCTAATCCTAAATAAAATAAAACCTAAAAATAAAATAAATAAAAAAACCTAAACCTAAATAAAATAATAAAATAAAACCTAAATTATAACCTAAACCTAAACCTAAAAAAATTAAAATTAACTAATAAAAACAAATTCAAAGAAAATAATTAACAATCTGAACTAAATTAAAAAATAAAATAAATGTAAGAATAAAAAACATAAACAAAATAAAAATTAAACATAGAATAAAAAATAAAATAAACCTTAAATAAACCTAAAATAAATTAAAATAAAAATAAAGTAAAAATCTAAATCTAAAAAATAAACCTAAAAATCAAATCTAAAAATAACTAGAAACTTAAAATTAAACCCTAAACTAAAAAAAGAAACCTAAGCCTAAAAAAAACTTAAACCTAATATAAAATAAATAAAACCTAAGTCTAAACCTAAAATAAACTAAACATAAACCTAAACCTAAACTAAATAAAATAAAATAAACTAAAAATAAACCTAAACCTAAACCTAAATTAAATAATTAAACTAAAAAATTAACCTAAAATAAAATCCTAACACCTAAAGCTAAAAACATAAAATAAAACCATAAACCTAAACCTAAAAATAAAAAATTATTTCTAAACCTAAAAAAATAAAATAATAATAAACCTCAACTAAAAAATAAATCTATAAATAAAAATAAACTAAAATAATAAACCTAAACTAAAATAAAAAAAGTAAAATAAATAAACTAAACTAAATAAAAATAAAAATAAAATAAACTAAATTAAATAAAAAATAAACTAAATAAACTAAATAAACTTAAACTTAGAGGTTTAGTTAATTTAAAAAAAATCATAAATCTTAAATCGTAAACCTTAAACCCTAAACTTACAACCCTAAACACTAAACCCTAAACCTTAAACCCTAGAAAACCCTAAACCCTAAACCCTAAAACCCTAAACCCTAAATCTTAAACTAACCCTACACCCTAAAGCCTAAACCCTAAATCATAAACCCTAAACCTTAAGCCCTAAAACCCTAAACCCTAAACCTTAAACCCTAAACCATAAACCCTAAAAATCTAAAAACTTAAACCTAAACTAAACAAAACCTAAAAATAAAATAAATAAAAAAATCTAAACCTAAATAAAATAATAAAATAAAATAGAATAAAAACATAAACTAAAACATAAACCAAAACCTAAAAAATAAAATAAAATTAACTAATAAAAACAAATGAAAATAAAATAAATAATAACCTAAACTAAACTAAAATAAAAATTAACCTAAGAATAAAAAATTAAATAAAATAAAATCTAAACATAAAATAAAAATAAAATAAACCTAAAATAAAATAAAATAAAACTAAATAAAAACCTAGAAAATAGACAACAACAACACTACCACTAATAGCATCCAACTTGAATTCTACTAATAACATCTCCATCTATTTCACCATCATTTTGAATAATAGAGCCTAAATATCTGAATCACTCACTCTTATTAATGACTTCTTTACCTAATGTCACAACACAACCACTAGAACTTCTACAACTAAAATTACACTCCATATATTCAGTTTTAGACCTACTTAAATGAAAACCTTTAGACTCTAATGTTGACCTCCATAATCCAAGTTTCTCTTGGACTCCATCTCTAATTTTATCAACAAGAAGAATGTCATCAGTAAAAAGTAAACACTAAGGTACATCTTTCTATAAATGCCTAGTGAGAACATCCATAACTAAAGAAAAAAAGATAAGGGCTTAAAGCTAATCCTTGATGTAATCTAACTGAATTAGGAAAATATTTTGTCAATCCTCCTTGAGTTTGGACACAAGTAACAACTGTAGTATACATATCCTTAATGACTTGAATATAACCAATATTAACTCCTTTCTATTCTAGAACTCTCCAAAGAACATCTCTTGAAACTTTATCATAAGCTTTCTCTAAATCGATAAATATCATATGTAGATCCTCCGTACTTTCTCTATACTTCTCCATCAAACCTCTTAACAAATGTATAGCATCTATAGTAGATCTACTTGGCATGAAACCAAACTGATTGTGAGAAACTTTTGTATCACATCATAACTTATGCTCAATAACTGTCTCCTATAATTTTAATGTATGACACATTAACTTAATTCCTCTATAATTTGCACACTCTTGTGCATCACCTTTATTCTTAAATATAAGAACTAACAAACTCTTTCTCCACTCACGTGGCATCTTTTTAGTCTTCAAAATAATATTAAAAAAATTTCTTAGCCAAGAAATTCCTTGATCTGCTAAACTTATTTTTTGGGTTTAGGTTTCTTTTTAGTTTAGGGTTTAGGATTAATTTTTTAGTTATTTTTTGTTTTATTTTTAGGTATATTTTTAGACCTAAAAATAAAACCAAAAAAATAACTAAAAAATTAAACCTAAACCCTAAACTAAAAAGAAACCTAAACCTAAAAATAATAGAACCGAAAAATAAACCTAAAATAAAAACCTAAAACCTAAACATAATAAAATAAAATAAAAACATAAATCTAAACCTAAAAATAAAAAAATAAAACCTAAACCAAAACATAAAATAAAAATAAAACTCAACTAAAAAATAAACCTAAACCTAAAAAATAAACTAAAATAGAAAACCTAAACTAAAATAAAAAACATGAAATAAATAAACTAAATAAAAAGAAATAAAAAATAAACTTAAATAAAAAAAAGTAAACTAAAATAGAAAAATTAACTAAATAAACCTAAACCTACGCGTTTACTTAATTTTAAAAAAAAACCATAAATCATAAATCCTAAACCCTAAACCCTAAACCGTAACCTACAACCCTAAACATTAAACCCTAAACCTTAAACCATAAAAAACCCTAAACCATAAACCCTGAAACCCTAAACCCTTATCCTTAAACTAACTCTACACTCGAAAGCCCAAACCCTAAACTATAAAACCTGAACCCTAAACTAACCCAAAACCCTAAGCTGACCTTAAACCCTAAACACTAAATCCTAAATACGAAATCATAAAACCTAAAGCCTTAAACCCTAAACCCTAACCCTAAACCCTAAACCCTAACCCTTAACCCTAAAAAACTTAAAACCTAAACCTAAACTAAATAAAAACCTAAAAATAAAATAAATAAAAAAACTTAAAACTAAATAAAATAAAAAATAAAATATAATAAAAACATAAACTAAAACCCAAACCTAAACATAAAAATATAATAAAATAAACTAATAAAAGTAAAGTAAAATAAAATAAATAATAACCTAGTTTAAACTAAAGAAAATAAACCTAAGAATAAAAAACTAAATATAATAAAAAGTTAACTAAAATAATAATAAAATAGACCTAAAACAAATAAAATAAAAACTAAATAAAAACCTAAAGCTAAAAAATCAACCTAAAAATAAATAAAAAATAAAACTTAAACCTAAACCCTAAACTAAAAAAACCTAAACCTAAAATTTAAATAAAATAAACAAAATAAAATAAACATAAACCTAAACTAAAGTAAACTAAACTGAAACCTAAACCTAAACTAAATAAAATAAAATAAATTAAAAATAAACCTAAACCTAAACTAAAAAATAAAACCTAAAAATAAACCTAAAATAAAAACCTAAAACTTAAATCTAAATAAAATAAAATAAAAAGCTAGACCTAAACCTAAAAATCAAAAATAAAACCTAATCCTAAAAAATAATATAAAAAATAAATTTAAATATAAAAAATAAATAAAATAAAAAACCTAAATTAAAATAAATAAAACTAAACTAAACGAAATAAACTAAACTAAATAGAAATACAAATAAATCATAAATAAAAATAAAACATAAAAAAACCTAAACCTATCAGTTTACTTAATTTTTTTTAAAAAATCCCCAAGTTAACCATAAACCCTAAACCCTAAACCCTAAACTCTAAACCCTAAAAACCCTATACCCTAAGCCCTAAACCATAAACCCTAACCCTAAACCCTACCCTAAAACCCTAAATCCTAAAATACTAATCCCTAAACCCTAAACCTTAAAACCTAAAAACTTAAAAAGCTAAACCTAAACTAAATAAGACCTAAAAGTAAAACATATAAAAAAACAAAACCTAAATAAAATAAAAAACAAAATAAAATAAAAACCTAAACTAAAACCTAAACCTAAACCTAAAAAATAAAATAAAATAAACTAATAAAAATAAACTAGAATAAAATAAATAAAATCCTAAACTAAACTAAAAAAATAAAATAAACACCTAACTAAAATAAAAACCAAACCTAAAATAAAATATAATAAAAACCTAAACCAAACAAATAAACCTAAAAATAAAACCTAAAAATGAATTAATAATAACACTGAAACCCTAAACTAAAAAAAAAACCTAAATCTAAAATAAAAATGAAATAAACAAAATAAAATAAACTTAAACCTAAACTAAAATAAACTAAACTAAACTAAATAAAACCTAAACCTAACCCTAAAATAAACTCAACCTAAACTAAATAAAATAAAATAAACTTAAAGTAAACTTAAACCTAAACTGAAAAATAAAACCAATATATAAACCTAAAATAAAACCTAAAACCTAGACTTAAAAACATAAAATAAAAACATAAACCTAAACCTAAACATAAAAAATAAAATTAAAAATTAAAAATAAAATTAAAATAAAATTCAACTAAAAAATAAATTTAAACCTAAAAAATAAGATAAAATATAAAACGTAAAATAAAATAAATAATTTTAAATTAAATAAACTAAACTAAATAATAATTAAAAATAAACCTAAATAAAAATAAAAAATAAAATAAACTAAAATAAATAAAAAATAAACTAAATAAACCTAAACCTGTCGATTTACTTAATTTTAAGAAAAATAAACCCTAAATCCTAAACTCTAAAACCTAAACCATAAACCTACAAGCCTAAACCCTAAACCCTAAAAAACCTTAAACCCTAAACACTAAACCCTAACCCTAAACCCTAAACCCTAAAGCCTAAACACTAAACCCTAAACCCTAAACCCTAAACCCTAATCGTAAACCCTAAACCCTAAAATCCTAAACCCTAAACCCTACACCCTAAACCCTAAAACCAAAAATCCTAAAACCTAAACCTAAACTAAATAAAACCTAAAAATAAAAAATATAAAAAAACTTAAACCTAAATAAAAAAATAAAAATAAAATAAAATGAAAACCTAAAATAATACCTATCCCTAAACCTGAAAATAAAATAAAATAAACCAAAAAGAACTAAAATATAATAAATAAAAACTTAAACTAAGCTAAAAAATAAAATAGACATAAGAATAAAAAACCAAACTAAAATTAAAACTAAACATAAAATAAAAATAAAATAAACCCAAAATAATATAAAATAAAATCTAAATAAAAACCTAAACCTAAGAAATAAACCAAAAAAATAAAATTTAAAAATAAATAAAAAATAAAACTTAAAATGTAAACTAAAAAAAAACTTAAACCTAAAAAAAATAAAATAAACCTAAACCTAAACTGAAATAAACCAAACAAAAATAAATAAAACCTAAACCTAACCCTAAAATAAACTCAACCTAAACCTAAACCTAAAGTAAATAAAATAAAATAAACTAAAAATAAACCTAAACCTAAACTAAAAAACAAAATTGATAAATAAACCTAAAACCTAAACTTTAAAAAATAAAATAAAAACCTAAACCTAAACTTAAAATTAAAAATAAAACCTAAACCTAAAAAATAACATAAAAATAAAACTCAACTAAAAAATAAACTAAATAAAAAAATAAAACCTAAACCAAAACATAAAATAAAAATAAAACTCAACAAAAAAATAAACCTAAACCTAAAAAATAAACTAAAATAGAAACCGAACTAAAATAAAAACATGAAATAAATAAACTAAATAAAAAAAAATAAAAAATAAACTTAAATAAAAAAAAGTAAATTAAAATAGAAAAATTAACTAAATAAACCTAAACCTACACTTTTACTTAATTTTAAAAAAAAATCATAAATCATAAATCCTAAACCCTAAACCCTAAATCGTAAACTTACAACCCTAAACATTAAACCCTAAATCTTAAACCATAAAAAATCCTAAAACATAAACCCTAAAACCCTAAACCCTAATCCTTAAACTAACTTTACACTTGAAAGCCTAAAACCTAAACTATAAACCCTGAACCCTAAACTAACCCTAAACCCTAAGCTGACCTTAAACCCTAAACACTAAAGCCTAAATACGAAATCGTAAAACCTAAAGCCTTAAACCCTAAACCCTAACCCTAAACCCTAAACCCTAACCCTTAACCCTAAAAAACTTAAAACCTAAACCTAAACTAAATAAAAACCTAAAAATAAAATAAATAAAAAAACTTAAAACTAAATAAAATAAAAAATAAAATAAAATAAAAACATAACTAAAACCCAAGCCTAAACATAAAAAAATATAATAAAATAAAACTAAATAAAAATAAACATAAGAATAAAACTAAATAAATAAGAATAAAATAATAATAATAGACAAATAAAATAAAACTAAATAAAACCTAAAGCTAAAAATCAAATCAAAATAAATAAAAAATAAAACTTAAACCTAAACCCTAAGCTAAAAAAACCTAAACCTAAAATTTAAATAAAATAAACAAAATAAAATAAACATAAACCTAAACTAAAGTAAACTAAACTGAAACCTAAACCTAAACTAAATAAAATAAAATAAATTAAAAATAAACCTAAACCTAAACTAAAAAATAAAACCTAAAATAAACCTAAAATAAAACCTAAAACTTAAATCTAAATAAAATAAAATAAAACCTGACCTAAACCTAAAACTCAAAAATAAAATAATCCTAAAATAATATAAAAATAAATTTAAATATAAAAATAAATAAAATAAAAACCTAAGAATTAAAGATAAATAAAAGCTAAACTAAACTAAGCGAAATAAACTAAACTAAATAAAATACAAAATCATAAATAAAAATAAAACATAAAAAAAACCTAAACCTATCAGTTTACTTAATTTTTTTAAAAAATCCTCAAGTTAACCACATAAACCCTAAACCCTAAACCCTAAACTCTAAACCCTAAAACCCTATACCTAAGCCATAAACTTAACCCTAAACCCTACTAAAACCCTAAATCCTAAATCCTAATCCTAAACTAAACCTTTAAAAAACTTAAAACTAAACTAAGTAAAATATAAAAAAACATAAACCTAAATAAAATAAAAAACAAAATAAAATAAAAACCTAAACCTAAACCTAAAAAATAAAATAAAATAAACTAATAAAAATAAACTAAAATAAAATAAATAAAATCCTAAACTAAACTAAAAAAATAAAATAAACACCTAACTAAAATAAAAACCAAACCTAAAATAAAATATAATAAAAACCTAAACCAAACAAATAAACCTAAAAATAAAACCTAAAAATGAATTAATAATAACACTGAAACCCTAAACTAAAAAAAAAACCTAAATCTAAAATAAAAATGAAATAAACAAAATAGAATAAACTTAAACCTAAACTAAAATAAACTAAACTAAACTAAATAAAACCTAATCCTAACCCTAAAATAAACTCAACCTAAACTAAATAAAATAAAATAAACTTAAAGTAAACTTAAACCTAAACTGAAAAATAAAACCAATATATAAACCTAAAATAAAACCTAAAACCTAAACTTAAAAACATAAAATAAAAACATAAACCTAAACCTAAAAATAAAAAATATAATTAAAAATTAAAAATAAAATAAAAATAAAATTCAACTAAAAAATAAATTTAAACCTAAAAAATAAGAGAAAATATAAAACATAAAATAAAATAAATAATCCTAAATTAAATAAACTAAACTAAATAACAATTAAAAATAAACCTAAATAAAAATAAAAAATAAAATAAACTAAAATAAATAAAAAATAAACTAAATAAACCTAAACCTATCGATTTTCTTTAAAAAAACAAACCCTAAACCCTAAACCCTAAACCCTAAACCATACAAGCTACAAGCCTAAAAACCCTAAACCCTACACTACACTAAACCCACCCTAAACCCTAAAGCCACACACCACCACCCTAAACCCTAATGACCCTAAACCCTAAAATCCTAAACCCTAAACCCTAAACCCTACACCCTAAACCCTAAAACCAAAAATCCTAAAACCTAAACCTAAACTAAATAAAACCTAAAAATAAAAAATATAAAAAAAATTAAACCTAAAATAATACCTAACCCTAAACCTGAAAATAAAATAAAATAAACCAAAAAGAACTAAAATATAATAAATAAAAACTTAAACTAAGCTAAAAATAAAATAAACATAAGAATAAAAAAACTAAAATTAAAACTAAACATAAAATAAAAATAAAATAAACCCAAAATAATATAAAATAAAATCTAAATAAAAACCTAAACCTAAGAAATAAACCAAAAAAATAAAATTTAAAAATAAATAAAAAATAAAACTTAAAATGTAAACTAAAAAAAAACTTAAACCTAAAAAAAATAAAATAAACCTAAACCTAAACTGAAATAAACCAAACTAAAATAAATAAAACCTAAACCTAAAATAAACTCAACCTAAACTTAAACCTAAAGTAAATAAAATAAAATAAACTAAAAATAAACCTAAACCTAAACTAAAATCATAATCGATAAATAAACCTAAAACCTAAACTTAAAAAATAAAATAAAAACTAAACCTAAACCTAAAAATTAAAAATAAAACCTAAACCTAAAAAATAACATAAAAATAAAACTCAACTAAAAAATAAACTAAATAAAAAAACATAAACTAATATAAATAAACCTAAAATAAATAAACTAAACTAAATATAAATAAAAAATAAACCAAAATAAAAATAAAAATTAAAATTAGCTAAAATAAAAAATAAAAAATAAAACTAAATAAACCTAAACCTACCAGTTTACTTAATTTTTAAAAGAACCCATAAACCCTAAATCCTAAACCCTAAACCCTAAACCTACAACACTAAACCCTAAACACTATAAAACCCTAAACCCTAAACCCTTAACCCTAAAAGCATAAACTCTAAAACCCTAAACCCTAAACACTAAACCCTAAACCCTAAACGCTAAACCTCAAGCCTTAAACCTAAACCTAAATTAGCTAAAGAAGTTAAAAAATAAACCTAAACCCTAAAACCTAATATGCATAAGCCTAAACCTAATCCCTAAGAATGGGCAGAAACTTGATGGCAGGAACATAACCAATAACTAGGCTCTGTTTAGATCTGATGGTGGAGGCGAAGGCGGATGCGGTGGTTATCATAGTGGTGGTGGGTGATCTAGAGCTGCTGGTGGATATGGAGGTGTTGGTCAGGGCAGTAGTGGTTATGGAGGTGGGAGGAGCGATGGAGGTTACAACCGTGTTGGTTGCAGAGGAAGAGATTGGGGATACAATGATGGATCCCGCTACTCAAGAGATCGGGATGGGTCTGATGGGAACTGGAGAAATTAAAGAACATCGAATACGATCTACTGCTTATGGAATTATGTCTTTATTATTGAGATGATTCTAGTTATCTAAGGTTTTTTATTTGCTCTATGCATGCTCATTTTTTATCTATGTCGTCGCTTGTGTCTTAGAAAACTTGTTGTGTTACTTGGTTGATGAAATAAAAAATAAAAAATGTTGAATCTAAATTTGTTCTCTATTAAAAAAACAAAAACACTATATCCTAAACAAAAACATGAACCATAAACCTAAAACCTAAACCCTAAACCCTAAACCCTAAAAAGCTAAAAACCTAAACCTAAACTAAATAAAGCCAAAAAATAAAATAAATAAAAAAAATCCTAAACTAAAATTAATAAAAACATAAAATCAAACCTAAACTTAAACCTAAACCTAAAAGGAAATTCAAATAAAAAGTAAAAACTAAACTAAAATAATATAATTAAAAACCTAAACTAAGCTAAAATAAAAATAAAAAACCTAAATAAAATAAAAACTAAACATAAAATAAAAATAAAATTAACCTAAAACAAAATAAAATGAAAACTACATAAAAACCTAAATTTAAAAAATAATCCTAAAAATGAAACCTAAAATTAAAAATAAAATAAAACATAAACCCTAAACTAAAAAAACCTAAAGCTAAAATAAAAATAAAATAAACCTAAACCTAAAATAAAATAATCTAAATTAAAATAAATAAAACCTAAACCTAAACCTAAAATAAACTAAACTAAACCTAAACCTAAACAAAATAAAATAAACTAAAAATAAACCTAAACCTAAACTAAAAAATTAAACCAATAAATAAACCTAAAATAAAAACTTAAAACCTAAACCTTTAAAATAAAATAAAAACCTAAACCTAAACCTAAAAATAAAAATAAAACCTAAACCTTAAAAATAAAATAAAAATAAAACTCAAGAAAAAAATAAACCTAAACCCAAAAAATAAACTAAAATAAAAAACCTAAACTAAAATAAATATACCCAAAATAATTAAACTAAACTAAATAAAAATGAAAAATAAACCTAAATAAAAATAAAAAAATAAAATTAACTAAATTAAATAATAAATAAAGTAAACAAACTAAATAAAACTAAACCTACCAGTTTACTTAATTTAAGAAATAGAACAAAAACCATAAACCCTAAATCCTAAACCCAAAACCCAAAACCCTAAACACTATAAACCCTAAACCTACAACACTAAACCCTAAACCATAAACCATAAAAGTATAAACCTTAAAACCCTAAACCCTAAACCCTAAACCCAAAATTCTAAGCCTAAAACCTAAACCCTAAACCCTGAACCCTAAATCGAAACCTAAAGTAACTAAATAAATTAAAAATAAACCTAAACCCTAAAACCCTAATAAACCTGAACCTAAACCTAGACCGTAAGAATGGGAAGAATATTGATGGCAGAAACATGACAGTCAACCAGGCTCAATCTAGATCTGGCAGTTGAGGCGAAGGCGGAGGCAGTGGTTATCATAGTGGTGGTGGGGGATCTAGAGCTGTTCGTGGATATGGAGGTGCTGGTCAGAGCAGTGGTGGTTATGGAGGCAAGAGGAGCGACCGAGGTTATAGCCATGGTGGTCACGAAGGGAGAGTTTGGGGATTTGATGGTGGATCCGGCCACTCGAGAGGCCGGGGTGGTTCTGATGGGAACTACAAAAACTAAAGAATGGTGGATCTGATCTATTGTTTATGGAATTGTGTCTTTATTGTAGAGATGATTCTCGTTATCTAGTGTTTGTGATTTGCTCTTTTCAGGCTAATTTTTTATCTATGTCGTCGCTTGTGTCTTAGAAAACATGGTGTGTCACTTGGATGATGAAATCGAAAAGAAAAATGTTGAATCTGAATTTGTTCTCTATTTAAAAAAAATGAAAAACCCTAAACCTTAAACTAAAACCTGAACCTTATACCTAAAACCTAAACCATAAACCCTAAACCCTTAACCTTAAACCCTAAAACCCAAAACCTAAAACCCTAAACCCTAAAATCTAAATCCTAAAGGCTAAACCAAAAAAACACTAAGCGTTAAACCCTAAAAAGCCAAAAGCATAAACTTAAACTAAATAAAACCTAAAAAATACAATAAATAAAAAACATAAACTAAAATAAAATAAAATAAAAACATAAACTAAAACCTAAACCTACACCTAAACCTAAAAAGAAAATAAAATGAAAAATAAAAACTAAACTAAAATAATATAAATAAAAACCTAAACTAAAAAAAATAAAAACATAAATAAAAAACTAATCTTAGAATAAAAATAAAATAAACTTAAAATAAAATAAAATAAAAACTATATAAAAACCCAACCTAAAAAATGATCCTAAAAATAAAACTAAAATAAATAAAAAATAAAACCTAAACCATAAACTAAAAAAAATAAAAATAAACCCAAGGCTAAACAAAAATAAATAAAACCTAAACCTAAACCTAAACCTAAACTAAATAAAATAAAATAAACTAAATATAAACCTAAACCAAAACTAAAAAAATAAAACCTAAAAATAAATTTAAAATAAAAACCTATAACCTAAACTTAAAAAAATAAAATAAAAAACTAAACCTAAACCTAAAAATAAATAATAAAACCTAAACCTAAATAATAAATCAAAAATAAAACTAAACTAAATAAATAAACATATACTTAAACCTAAACCTAAAAAATAAACTAAACTAAAACCCTAAACTAAAATAAATATACCTAAAATAAATAAAAATAAAACATAAACCTAAATAAAAATAAAAAGTAAAATAAACTAAAATAAATAAAAAATAAACTAAATAAACCTAAACCTATCAGTTTACTTAATTTAAAAAAAAAACCCTAAACCATAAAGCTTACCCTTAACCTACAACCAAAAACATAAACCTTAAACTCTAAAACCCTACCCTGCGCCTAAATCTAAACCCTAAACTAACCCTAGCCTAAATGCTAAATGCCCCAAACCCACTTCTAAACCCTAAACCTAAGCCAAAACCTAAACCCTAGGCAGAACCTTGAAACCTAAACTTAATGCTCTCCAAACCTGACCCTAAACCCTAAACCCTAAACTCCTCAAACCCCTCTAAAAACTAAAGCCTAAACCCTAAACACTGAGCCTAAACCCTCCTCCCTAAACCCTAAATCCAAATCCTAAACCCTTACCACTTCCCGAACCTATCATAAACCCTAAAACCTAAACCCTAAACCCAAAACCCTAACCTTAAACCTCAAACCTTAAACATAAACCTAAAGTAACTAAATAAATTAAAAAATAAACCTAAACCCTAAAACCTAATAAAACTAAACCCTAAGATTGGGTAGAATCCTGATGGTAGGAACATCACCATCAACCAGGCTCAGTCTAGAACTTACGGTGGAAGCAAAGGCGGAGGCAGCGGTTATCACAGTGGTGGCTGGGCATCTGTAGGTGCTGATGGATATGGAGGTTGTGGTCGGAGCAGTGGTCGTTATGGAGGTGGGAGGAGCAATGGAGGTTACATCCGAAGTAGTAGCAGAGGGAGAAATCGGGGATATGATGGTGGATCCTACTAGTTGAGAGGTCGGGGTTGTTCTGATGTGAACTGGAGAAACTGAAGAATGGTCAATCTAATCTGATGCTTATGGAACTTTGTCTTTACAGATAGAAGGTTCTAGTTATCTAGGGTTTTTTATTTGCTCTATGTGTGCTCATTTTTTATTTATGTCATCGCTTGTGTCTTAGAATCCTTGGTGTGTTACTTAGTTGATGAAATCAAAAAGAAGAAATGTTGAATCTGAATTTGTTCTCTATTAAAAAAATCCAAAAACCTTTAACCCTAAACTAAAACATGAACCTTAGGCATACAACCTAAACCCTAAACCCTAAATCCTAAACCCTAAACCCTAAAAACCCTAAACTTTAAATCATAAACCCTAAACCCTAAACCCTAAAAACTATAAACCCTAAATCCTAAACCCTAAACCTTAAACCCTAAACCTTAAAACCATAAATGCCAAACTCTAAAAGCCTAAATCCTAAACCCTAAAAACCTAAATCCTAAACCCTAAACTAAAAAAAAACCTAAACCTAAAATAAACAAAATATAATAAGCCTAAACCTAAACTTAAATAAAATAAACTAAAATAGATAAAACCTAAACCTAAACCTAAACCCTAAACTAAATAAAATAAAATAAACTAAAAATAAATTTAAACCTAAATAAAAAAACCTAAAAAAAATAAAATAAAAACCTAAAACCTAAACCTAAAAAAACTAAAATAAAAACTAAAACCTAAACCTAAAAATAAAAAATAAAACCTAAACCTAAAAAATAAAATAAAATAAAATTTTTAAAATAAATAAACCTAAAAGATAGATGGAATAGGCTAAATAAATAAATAAATCTCACGGACCTGCACTTTTTTTTTAAAACCTAAAAAATAAAATCCTGACCCTAAACCCTAAAACAAACTCTAAACCCTAAGCAAAACTCTCCCTATCCTAAATAACCCTGATCCTAAACTAAACCACTCCCTAAACCCCACCCCTAACTTTAAATCCTAAACCCTAAACTACCCCTAAACCCTAAAAACTCTAAACCAAAATGCCTAACTATAAACCCTAAACCCTCAAAACCCTAAACCATAAACCCTAAACACTAAACCCTAAACCTTAAATCTTAACCCGAAGCCCTAAAACCATAAAACCCTAAAATCCTAAACCTTAAACCCTAACCCTAAACCCTAAAAACTTAAATTATAAACCAAAACCGTAATCCTGAACCTAAAGTAACTAAATAAATTAAAAAATAAACTTAAACCCTACGAATGGGTAGAACCTCGATGGCAGGAACATCACCATTAACCAGGCACAATTTAGATCTGGTGGTGGAGGCAAAGGTAGAGGTGGCGGTTATCATAGTTGTGGTTGAGGATCTGTAGATGCTTGTGGACATGGAGGTGGTGGTCGAAGCTATGGTGCTAATGGAGGCAGGAGGAGCGACGGAGGTTACAACCGTGGTGGTGGCAGAGGGAGAGATTGGAGATATGGTGGTGGATCCCACTACTCGAGAGGCTGGGATTGTTCTGATGGCTGAAGAATGACCTATCTAATCTGCTACTTATGGAACTATGTCTTTAGAGTAGAGACGATTCTAGTTATCTAGGGTTTTTGATTTACTCTATGAGTGCGCATTTTTTATCTATGTCATCGCTTTTATCATAGAAAACTTGGTGTGTTACTTGGTTAATGAAATCAAAAAGAAGAAATGTTGAATTTGAATTTGTTCATTATTAAAAAAAACCAAAAACCCTTTACCTTAAACTAAAACATGAATCGTAGACTTACAACCGAAACCCTAAACCTCCTAAACCCTAAAAACCCTATACCCTAAACCGTTAACCATAAACCCTAAATCCTATACCCTAAAATCCTAAACCCTAAACCCTAAAATCATAAACCTTAAACTAAAAAAAAACTAAACCTAAAATAAACTAAATAAAATAAGCCTAAACCTAAACTAAAATAGTCTAAACTAAAATAAATAAAACCTAAGCTTAAACCCTAATCAAAATAAAATAAAATAAATTAAAAATAAACCTAAACCTAAATCAAAAAGTAAAAGTTAAAAATAAACCTAAAATAAAAACCTAAAACCTCAATCTCAATAAATAAAATAAAAACCTAAACCTAAGACTAAAAATAATAAATAAAACCTAAACCTAAAAAAAAATAAAAATAAAACTAAACTAAAAAAATAGGCATATACCTAAACCTAAACATAAAAAATATACTAAAATAATAAAACCTAAACTAAAATAAATAAACTTAAAATAAATAAACTAAACTAAATAAAAATAAAAAAACCTAAATAAAAATAAATAAAATAAAATAAAATAAATAAACATAAAACATGGGTTTGGTTAATTTAAAAAAAAAAACTAAACCCTAAACATTAAATCCTAAACTAGGCCCTTAAACCCTAAACCCTAACCAACCCTAAAACTAGGCCATGACTAACGACCCAGACCTACCCCAAACCCAAGCTGTGCCCTGCCCTAGGCCCCAAACTAAACTGACCCTGACCCTAAACCCTGGCAAACCCTAGGCCCCCTAACCCAAAACTAAACTGACTGGGCCAGGCCACTAACCCACTCTGACCCTTGACCCTATACTAAACTATAAATCTTGGGCCACCCAGGCCACCACCCAGGCCACTGACTAAACCCTAAACCCTAAACCCTGAGCAAAACCTAAACCTAAACAAAATAAAACTTAGGCATAAAATAATTAAAAAAACTTAAACCTAAATAAAATAAAATAAAAATCTAAACCCAAACTAAATAAACCTAAGAATAAATACCAAAACAAAATAAACATTAAATTTAAAATAAAATAAAATAAAATAAAAACTAAATAAAAACCTAAACCTAAAAAATATACCTAAAAATAAATAAAAAATAAAACCTAATCTCTAAACTAAAAAAATTCTAAACCTAAAAGAAAAATAAAATAAATAAAATAAAATAAACTTAAACCTAAAATAAAATAAACTAAACTAAAATAAATAAAACCTAAGTCTAAACCCAAACTAAATAAAAGATAAAATAAAATAAATGACTAAACTAAAAGGTAAAACCTAAAAATAAACCTAAAATAAAAACCTAAAACCTAAACCTAAAAAAATAAAAAAAATAAAAACCTAAACCTAAACTTAAAAATAAAAAAATAAAACCTAAACCGAAGCAATAAAATAAAAATAACACCCAACTAAAAAACAAACCTAAACCTAAAAAATAAACTAAAATAAAAAACTTAAACTAAATAAAATAAACCTAAATTAAACAAGCTCAACTAAAAAAAATAAAAATAAAAAAATATAATAAACTAAATTCACTAAATAAACTAAACTCTGGTTTGCTTGTTTTAAGGAAACACTAAAAGCCCTAAAACCTAAATCTTGGGCCCTAAACCCTAAACCCTAGACTAACCCTAAATAAACAAACAGTCCTACTGCACCCTGGGCTTTGGGCCCCCAAACCCTAAAAAACACTCTAAACTAAACCCCACTCTAAACTAAACCCTACTGCACTACCAACCCCTGACCCCAAAACCCTAAACCCTAAACTAAAAAAAAAAATTTAAACCTACAATAAATAAATAAAAGCCTAAACCAAAACTAAAATAAACTAAACTAAACTATAATAAATTAAACCTAAACCTAAACATAAAATAAACTAAAGAAAATAAAATAAAATAAAAATAAATCTAAACCTAAATTAAAATAAAAACCTATAATAAAAACCTAAAATCGAAACCTAAATAAAAAAAATAAAAACCTAAACCTAAACCTAAAAATAAAAAATAGAACCTAAACCTAAAAAATAAAATAAAAATAAAATAAATTAAAAAATAAAATTAAATCTAAAAAATAAACTAAAATAAAAACCTAAACTAAAATAAATAAACTTAAAATAAAGAAACTAAACTAAATAAAAAAGTAAACCTAAATAAAAATAAAAATAAAATAAACTAAAATAAATAAAAGATAAACTTAAATAAATAAAAAATAAACTAAATAAACCAAAACCTACGTGTTTATTTAATTTTAAAGAAAAAAATCTTAAAACCTAATCCCTAAACCCTAAACATCAAATCCTAAACCCTAAACCCTGAACATTAATCCCAAACCTGGGCCCTGAGCCTAAACCCACTAAACCCTAAACTACCCAGTGACCCTAAACTAAGACCCCTCAACCCTAAATGCTAAACCAAAACTCTAAAACTATCTAACTATAAATCTTTGATCTAGGCCCTACCCTAAACCCCAAACTCCTACATTGACCACAGGCCCTGGGCTCTGGGCCTAAAGCTCAACTACACTGGGCCCTAAACCTAACCACTCCACTACATCCCTAAGGCTGAGCCTTATACTAAACCAAAAATAAAGCTATTAAATAAAAATATAATGATCAAATAAAAAAATTAAAACCTAAATAAAAAATAAAATAAATAGAAACTTAAACTAAAACCTAAATCTAAACTTAAAATAAAATAAAATAAAATAAATAAAAACCTAAACTATAAAAAATAAAATAAACCTAAGAATAAAAATGTAAATAAAATAAAAACTAAATGTAAAATAAAAATGAAATAAACCTAAAATAAAATAAAATAAAAACTAAATATAAACTTGAACCTAAAAAAGAAACTTAAAAATAAATAAAAAAACCTTAACGCTAAACTAAAAAAAAATCCTAAACCTAAAAAGATATATATATACAAAATAAAATAAAATTAAAACTAAACTAAAATAAGGTAAACTAAAATAAATAAAACCTAAACATAAACCTAAAATAAACTAAACATAAACCTAAACCTAAACTAAATTAAATAAATAAACTAAAAATAATCCTAAACTTAAACTAAAATAAAACCTAAAGTAAACCTAAAACCTAAAAAATAAAAAAATAAAACCTAAACTTAAACTTAAAAAAATAAAATTTACACTTAAAAAAATAAAATAAAATAAAAATAAAATAATAAATAAAACTAAGCATAACTAAAATAAAAAACATAAACTAAAATAATAAACCTAAAATAAATAAACTAAACTAAATAAAAATACACTACATAAACTAAATAACCCTAAACCTATCGGGTTTTCTTTTTAAATAAAACCCTAAAAATAAAACTGACATTAAAAATACTTAATCCTAACTAAGCCTAAAACCCTCCCTACCCTAAACCTAAATCTAAATGACCAACTAGCCTGATCCCACTTAACCTATATTAAACCCTAAACCCTAAATTAACCCTAAACTAACCACTGAGCCAAATAAATTATCATATTGAAATATGGTTTAAAAAAATGCTAAACCCTAAAATCCTACTAAACTACCAAAACCTCAAACCCTAGGCCTTAAAGCTTAAACACTAAATGACCCTCGGCCAATGCACCCAAAACCTTACCACTACCATAATTCCAAAATGCTAAAAGCATAAACCCTAAAACCCTAAACTATAAACCCTAAAACCTAACCCTAAACCCCAAACCCTAAACCTATACCTAAAGTAACTAAATAAATTAAAAATAAACTTAAAACCTAAAACCTAATAAATCTAAACCTTAAGAATGGGCAGAACATTAATGGTAAGAACATCACCTTCAACCAGGCTCAATATAGCTCCCTCAGTGGAAGGTTCACATCTTTTAAACCCTAAACACTAAACCCTAAAAACATAAAAATGTAAACCTAAACTAAATAAAACCTAAAAATAAAATAAATAAAAAACCTAAACTTAATTAAAATAAAATTAAAATAAAAACTAAAACCTGAACCTCATCCTAAACATAAACCAAAAAATAAAATAAAATAAAAAAATAAAAAATAAACTAAAATAAAATAAATAAAAGCCTAAATTATATTAAAAAAATAAAAAACCAAAATAAAATAAAACTAAATGTAAAATAAAAATAAAATAAACCTAGAATAAAACTAAATAAAAACCTAAACCTAGAAAATAAACCCAAAAATAAATAAAAAATAAAACCTAAACCCTAAACTAAAAAAAAGCCTTAACCTAAAATGAACACAATAAAATAAACCTAAACCTAAACTAAGATAAACTAAACTAAAATAAATAAAACCTAAACTAAACCTAAAATAAACTAAACCTAAACCCTAAATTAAATAAAATAAAATAAACTAAAAATAAACCTAATCTTAAATAAAAAAACAAAACCTAAAAATAAACTTAAAATAAAAACTTAAAACCTAAACAAAAAAAAACAAAATAAAAACCTAAAAATAAAAAATAAAACCTAAACCTAAAAAAAATAAAATTAAATTAAATTAAACTCAAAAATAAACATAAACCTAAGCCTAAACCTAAAAGATAAACTAAAATAAAAATCCTAAAGAAAAATAAATAAGCCAAACTAAATAAAAATAAAACTTAGATAAAATTAATAAATAAAATAAATAAAAATAAACTAAATAAACCAAAACCCTGTGGGTTTACTAAATTTAAAAAACACTAAATCCTAAACTACCCTAAACCCTAAACCCTAAATCCTAAACCCTATGTAAACCACTAAAACTAACTAACCCTAAACCCTAAACCCACCCTCCACTAAACTAAACCCTACACTTAAAACCCTAAAAAAACCAAAACCTAAACTAAATAAAACCAAAAATAAAATAATTAAAAAACATATACTTAAAGAAAATAAAATAAAATAAAAACCTAAACTAAAACCTAAACCTGAAAATAAAATAGAATAAAAAATAAAAACTAAAGTAAAATAAAATAAATAAAAACCTAAACTAAACTAAAAAATAAAATAAATCTAAAAATGAAAAACCAAAATAAAATAAAAAGTAAAATTTAAAATAAAAGGAATAGACCTAAAAAAATAAAATAAATACTAAATAAAGACATAAACCTATAATATAAATCTAAAAGTAAATAAAAAATTAAGCCTAAACCCTAAACTAAAAAAAAACTAAACCTAAAATTAACAAAATAAAATAAACCTAAACCTAAAATAAACCTAAACCCAAAATAAACTAACCTAAAATAAATAAAAACTACACCTAAACCAAAAATAAACTAAACCTAAACCCTAAATAAAATAAAATAAAATAAAATAAAAATAAAAATAAGCCTAAACTAAAAAAAATAAAACCTAAAATAAAAATGTAAAATCTAAGCCTAAAAACATAAAATAGAAACCTAAACCTAAACCTAACAATAAAAAATAAAATAAATGTAAAACTAAACTAAAAAAATAAACATAATCCTAAACCTAAACATAAAAATAAACTAAAATAAAAAATCTTAAACTAAAATAAAAATCTAAATAAAAATTAAAAATAAAGGTAATTAAAAATTACAAATATAATAATTAAAAAATAAACTAAATAGACTAAGTAAACCTAAACCTATTAGTTACTTTATTTAAAAAAAAAACAATAAACCCTAAACCTAAACTCTAAACCCTAAATCCAAAATCCTAATGCCTAAACCCTAAACCCTAAACCCTAAAACTAACCGTAAACCCTAAACCCTAAACCTACAACCATAAACCTACAACCCTAAAAAATCCTAAATTATAAACACTATACCCAAAAACCCTAAAAACCTAAACCTAAACTAAATAAAAAAACTAAAAATAAAATAAATAAAAAACATAAACTTAAATAATATATAAAATAAAATAAAATAATAAAAACCTAAATAAAAACCTAAACTAAACCTCAACCTAAACCTAAACCTAAAATAAAAAATAAAAACTAAACAAAAAAAATAAATAAAAACCAAAATAATACTACAAAAATAAAATAAATCTAAAAATGAAAAACCAAAATAAAATAAAAATAAATAATGATAAAAAAATTAAATAAAAAATAAATAAAGACCTAAACCTAATAAATAAACCTAAAAATAAATAAAAATAAAACTTAGATCATAAACTAAAAAAAAACTAAACCTAAAATAAAGAAAATAAAATACACCTAAACCTAAACCAAAACTAAAAAATAAAACCTAAAAATAAACCTAAAATAAAAACCTAAACCTAAAAGAATAAAATAAAAACCTAAACCTAAAAGAATAAAATAAAAATCTAGACCTAAACCTAAAAATCAAAAATAAATTAAAAATAAAATTAAACTAGAAAATAAACATGAACAAAAAGAAAAACCTAAAATAAATAAGCCAAAAATAAATATGCCATACTAAAAAAAATAAAATAAAATAACCTAAAATTTAAATAAACTAAAAGTAAATAACCTACTGTTTGGTTTGTTATTTTTTTTAAAATATAAACCCTAAACCCTAAATCCTCCTAAACCCTAAATCCTAAACTAAACTGACCCCAACTGATCCTTAACTCTACACCTAACTTCCAAACCCTAAACCCTGGGCTCAGGCCTAAACACAAAACCCAAAACCCACCCACCCTAAACTAAGACCTAAACTTTGGGCCACCACCACAGGCCCTAACTATCTACCATGACCACTGACCTGACCACTATGCCCTTAAGACCCTGGGCCCTAAACCCTAAATACTAAACCTAAACCTCGCCTTATACCTGAAACAGGCCCTGGGCCAAAACCACCCAGGCCACAAGGCGTAATGACCATGGGCCCAACCTAATGACCACTAATACTGCTGACCTGGGCCCTAAACCCTGGTACCTATGCCCTAAAACCCTAAACCCTAAGGCTGAGCCTAAACCCTCCCAAACTGGACTTAAACCCTGGGCCTAAACTGGGCTAAACCTGCTAACCCTAACTTACACTTTTGCTAAACTAAGTAAACCTAAAAATAATATAAATGGAAACCTAAACTAAATAAAATAATAAGATAAAACCTTAAACTAAACTAAACTAACTAAACCCTAAAATAAAATAAAATAAACAAAAACTAATAATTACTAACCTAAAGTGAACTAAAAAATAAAATAAACCTAAGAGTAAAAATCATGAATAAATTAAAAACTAAATGTAAAATAAAAATATAATAAACCTAAAATAAAATAAAATTAAAATTAAATAAAAGACTAAACCTAAAAAAATAAACTTTAAAATAAAACCTTAAATTAAATAAAAAAATAAAACCTAAACCCTAAACGAAAAAAAAAATATTAACCTAAAATAAAAATAAAAAAATAATATAAACCTAAACCTAAACTAAAATAAAATAAACTTAAATAAATAAAACCTAAGCCTAAACATAAACCTAAACCTAAACTAAATAAAATAAAATAAACAAAAAATAAACCTAAACCTAAACTAAAAAATAAAACCTAAAAATAAACATAAAATAAAAATGTAAAACCCAAAACCTAAAAAATAAATTAAAAACCTAAACCTAAGGATAAAAATAAAAAATAAAACCTAAACCTAACAAAATTAAATAAAAATAAAACTCAAATAAAAAAATAAACCTAAATAAAAACCTAAACCTAAAAAAGAAAACTAAAATAAAAAAATTTAAACTAAAATAAACAAACCTAAAATTAATAAACTAAACTAAGTAAAAATAAAAATAAACATCAATAAAAATTAAAAATGAAATAAAATAAAATAAATAAAAATTAAACTAAACAAACCATAAGCTACCCTAAATCCTAAACATGGTAGTTTACAATTTTTTTTTTTTAAAAAAAAACCTAAACCATAAGCTACCCTAAACCCTTAAAAAAAACTAAAAAAACCTAAACCTACAAGTTTAATTAATTTAGAAAGAAACCTAAACTAAAATCTGAACCCTAAACCTAAACCTACTTTAAACCAGGAAAACCACTGACCCTAAATCAGCCATGGGCCCTAGGCCTAAGCCCTAACCCTAGGCCCTCTAACTAAAAACCCTAAACCCTAAAGCCAAAACCCTAAACCATGACCCTATGTGCAACCCTAAAAAGGCCTAAACACAGGCCTGGGCCCTAAACTAAACTGACCCTGGGCCAGCCAGGCCACAACCTAAACCTACCCTGTGCTGAGTGCAAAAACCTAAACACTAAAACTTAAAACCTAAACCTAAACTAAATAAAACCTAAAAATAAAATAAATAAAAAACCTTAACCTAAATAAATTAAAAAATAAAATAAAATAATCACCTAAACTAAAAAATAAACCTAAACCTGAACCTAAACCTAAAAATAAAATAAAAAATAAAATAAAAACTAAACTAAAATAAAAACCTAAACTAACCTAAAAAATAAAATAAACCAAAAAATAAAAAACCTAAATAAAATAAAAAATAAATAAGAACCTAAACCTAAAAAATAAACATAAAAATAAATAAATAAATAAAACCTAAACTTAAACTAAAAAAAATAAACCAAAAATAAACAAGATAAAATAAACTTAAATCTAAGTTAAAATAAACTAAACTAAAATAAAATAAATCTAAACTAAAAATAAACTAAACTTAAACCCCAAGCAAAATAAAATAAACTAAAATTAAGCGTAAACCTAAACTAAAAAAAATGTAAAAATAAATCTAAAATAAAAACATAAACCTAAAAAAATCAAATAAAAATATGAACCAAAACCTAAAAAAAAAAATAAAACCTAAATCTAAAAAATAAATTAAAATAAAACTAAAATAAACCTAAACCTAAACCTAAACCTAAACAAACTAAAATTAAAAACCTAATCTAAAATAAATAAACCTAAAATAAATAAACTAAACTATATAAAAATAAAAATAAATCTAAATACAAATGAAAAATCAAATAAACTAAAATAAATAATAAATAAACTAAATAAACCTAAAATTAATAGTTTACTTATTTTTTTAAAAAAAATCAAACACTAAACCTTGAACCCTAAACCCTAAAAAATAACCCTAAATCTACAACCTTAAACCCTAAACCTTAAACCCTAAATGCTAAACCCTAAACCCTAAACCCTAAACCCATAGCTAACCCTAAACCCTAAACACTAAACCCTAGAACCCTAAACCTTAAAGACTAAACACTAAACCCTAAACCATAAAGTTGAAAAAACCAAAAAACTTAAACCTAAACTAAATAAAACCTAAAAAAAAAAAATTTAAACCTAAATAAAATAAAAAATAATAATATAACCTAAACTAAAACCTAAAACTAAAAATAAAATAAAATAAACTAATAAAAGAACTAAAATAAAATAATTATTTATAACCTAAACTAATCTAAAAAAATAAAAATAAACCTAAAAACAAAAACCTAAATAAAATAAGAACTAAACATAAAATAAAAATAAAACAAACCTAAAATAAACTTAAAATAAAAGAAAATAAAAACTAAATAAAAAACTAAACCTAAAAAATAAACTTAAAAATAAATCAAAAAATAAAACCTAAACCCAATACTAAAAAAAACATAAACCTAAAATAAAAATAAAATAAACAGAATAAAATTAACCTAAACCTAAACTAAATTAAACAAAACCTAAGCATAAATCTAAAATAAACTAAACCTAAAAATAAACCTAAAATAAATATAATAAAATAAACTAAAAAAAAACCTAAACCTAAACCAAAAAATAAAACCTAAAAATAAACCTAAAATAAAAACCTAAAACCTAAACCTAACAAAATAAAATAAAAACCTAAACATAAAACTAAAAATAAAATATAAATCATAAACCTTAAAAATAAAATAAAAAATAAAATTGAACTAAAAAATAAACCTAAACCTAAAAAATAAACTAAAAGAAAAAACCTAAACTAAAATAAATAAACCTAAAATAAATAAAGTAAACTAAATAAAATTAAAGATATACATAAATTAAAATTAAAAATAAAATAAAATAAAAAAATATAAACCTACTGGTTTACTTAATTAAAAAGAAAGAAAAACCTAAACCCTAAATAACCCTAACTAAAGATAAACTAAAAAACTTAAACCTACCTGTTTGATTTAAAAATAGACTAAGGCACGGCCCTAAACCTGGGCTTAAAACATAAACCCTAAACCCTAGGCTCCACCTTAAACCCTAAATCCTAAACCCTGGGCCCTAAACTCTAAATCCTACCTTGACCCTAAAATTCCAAACCTAAACTAATGACACTGAGCCCTAAATCCTAAATCTGACCCTAAACCAAAATCCTCCCAGACCCCACCCTGGGCCCTAAACTGAAACTAAACTAAACTATGAAACCCCTGGGCTTAAAGCATAAATACTAAACCCTAAACCTTGATGCTAAAAACTAAACCTTAAAGCACTAAACCCTAAACCCTAAACCCTAAACCCTAAACCCTAAACCCTAAATGCTAACCTTAAAAAACCAAAAATGTAAACCTAAAAAATGATATAAAAATAAAACACAACTAAAAAATAATCCTAAACCTAAACCTGAACCTAAAGAACAAACTAAAATAAAAAACATAAATTAAAATAAATAAAACTAAAATAAATAAACTAAACTAAATAAAAATATAAGATAAACCCAAATAAAAATAAAAAATAAAATAAACTAAAATATATAAAAAATAAGCTAAGTAAACTAAATAAATCTAAACCTACTGATTTACTTAGTTTTTTTTAAAAGAAAATAAAAACCTAAACCCTTATTTTTCTAATTAAAAATTGTATTAACAATGTCTGGTTTTCAATTTTTCTTAATGGGGAAGCCTTGGGCTTCTTTCCCACTTCCCATGGCTTATGATAAGGGGATTCTTTATCTCTTGCCTTATTTATTTTTTTTGTTGCATACTTATTTAGAAGCAATAATGATTTATTCTTAAACAATCCTAGTATGTACTACAAAACACTTGGTGGTCTTCTTATTTCCCATTTAAGTTTTGTATATGATTTAATTATTTTTTGCAATGTTTCTATCATCAAAACATCTCTAGTCTTTTTTAAAAATAATTTGGTGGAAAGTAGCCTTTCTATCAATGATAACAAAAGCTTTTTAATCACTTCTTCTAGTATCTCAAATAATAAAATCAATCAAATCCTACATATCACTAATTTTAAACATCAACACTTACCACTTAAGTACTTGGGTGCTCTACTCTTTAAAGCTTCGAAATGTTTTCATCTCTTTGATGAGTTAATTCAAAAATATTTTGAATAAAATTTCTATTTGGGAATTCAATTTACTTTTCTTTGGTGGAAGGCTCAATGCCTCTATATTTGATTCAAACTATTATCCCCACTAATGCTACACTTATTAGAATTGATCGTTTGCTTAACAAAGTTTTTTGGGGGCTTTAATAATTCTACCAAAAAAATGCACTGGACATCTTGGCATAAATGTTGTGGTCCTTTGGGAGAAGGTGTTGTTGGTTGCAAGCCTATTCATGGAGCTATCATTGCTTTCTCTCATATACACTGGTGGAATTTTGGAAATAATGATAGCCTTCAGACTAATTTTATGATGGAAAAATATTGCCAAGGTAAACACCCCCTTAACTGTGCTTATAAAGTTGGCAACTCTTCGGTTTGGAAAAGGCTTTGCTCCATTAAATGTGTTATCGAATCATTAATATCTTGGGGTATTCAGTCAGGTTCTTCCTTCTTTCGGCAAGATAATTAGATTGGCAATGGCTCTATTGACACCCTTTTTTCTACCCACTCTACTCCTGCAATCAAAGTTAATTTTTTTTGGCTTAATAATAATTGAAATAAAATAAAACTTGAGAATTATATCCCTATTTCTCTTTTTGACAACTTTAGAAATATCCTTATTTCTTCTAACAAACCTGACCAAATTCTTTTTTAAGCTTTTTTATAATAGAGACTTTGTTCTTAAAGAGTTTTCAAATTTTATTAGAGATAAATAGAACCCCTCTAATGTTTTTATTAAACTTTTGAAAAATATCATTCCCATTTCCTATTTGATTTTAGCTTAGGATTTTGAATAACTTTATTCCTATGGACCCTTTGCTTTGGACTAAATGGTTTTACTTACCTTCAAAGTGATATTGTTGCTTTCATATTGAAAATGTAAATCATGTTTTTGTCAATGGTGCTATTGCTTCTAAATTATGGTTTTGGTATGATGATTTATTTAATTTCAACTAGTTTTATGGTTCTCTTTCTTTTGTCAACTTCTTGAAGTCTATTTCAAAAATATAATGAAAGGTCATATTAAAGTTCTAATTACTATTACCCTTATCTAGTTCATCTAGATAGATAGAAATGATGCTAAATATCATGGTGTTCTTATGATCCATAAAAGGATGCTGGCTAGAACTAAAGAAAAAAAATCCATGCTCTTTTTAATGCCAATCTTATTAGTAATATTTATTTTAGAGGTTATAAATTTGTGGCTAAAAAAGTAGGTATCATTTTTCCTGAGTTTGACTTTTATATATGTCCTAGGATTATCCATTGGATCAAACCTAAAGACAATTTGATTAAAGCAAATACTGATGGTTCTATTGCTTCTAATTAATATGGCTATGGTGGTATCCTTAGGGATTCTAAATCTACTATCATTTATGCTTTTTGCTATCCTCTCAAAGCCTATTCTATTATTTTTGCTAAGCTTATGGTTGTTAATAAAGCTATTGAAAATTGTTTGAATAGAGGTTTCCTCAACATTTGGATTGAAGTTGATGCTCTCTTGCTTCTTGACATTCTTAATTCCAATAGAAATGGAAATGTTGAATTATTTTATCTTCTTAATCATATTAAAAATCTTCTTTCTCAATTTTGATTTAAAATTTCCCGCGTCCTTCATGAAGGTAATGCTTGTGCTGATTACTTGGCTAACTTTGGTGCCAACTTAAATGAGTTCATTTTATTTGACAACCAAACTTTGCCTAAACAATTAAGAGGTTTGGTTAATCCAAATAATATTGGATTGCCTTATCTCAGATTATAAATTCTTGGCTTGGTTTTTGATAATTGTTTTCTTTTGGTTGCCCCATGTTAAACCCTCTTTGGGTTATGATTATCTACTTATTTTCTCTCTTTAACCTGAGCTAGATTATATTTTTGATCTCTTACTTTAAGATTGGCCTAGTTTTTGCTACCTGGTGGTTATTGTAAGTGTAGCCTTGGTTGTTTTGGTATTTTCAACTTGGTGGATTATGTGTGTCTAGTTGGGTGTTTACCATAATTTTTCCTTGGCTATTTTTTATATCCTCCTCTTGGGTTGTGGCTATGGCTATTGTAGTTTTTTCTTTTTGTGTGGGTTTTGCCTCTTTTCTAGGCTGCTTGCTAACTTACCTGAGTTGGATCTATTATTGTGGTGGTTGACAAGGTTGCTTTGTTGGTTCATTTGGATTGGTGAGTTTAGGTAATTGGGTTGGTTGGATATGGTGTTTTTATTTTTTCATTTTCTGTTGGTGGTTTATCTCTAGCTTGATTTTAGCATGGTGGAGGTTGTTGGTTGGCTATTATTTTCTCTACTTTATTGACTGGGGCTTCGTGGTTGGTTTTTATTATTTTATTATGTTCTTTTGGGTTATGATTTTTACCTCCTCCTGTATTGGCCTTCCTCTCTTGGCTGCAGTGGCTTTGGGTTTGGGTATTGTTCTAGATTGGTTAGTTGAAGGCTATTTTGTGGCTATTAGTTGGCCTCGAGTGTTGGTGGCTTGGTTGGGTTCCTTTATTATTGTTGTTCTTATTGGTTGGCTTATAGTCTATCTTACTGGGCTTTATACCTTTTTTGTCTTTGGCTGGTTGTTCTACATACCTGGATCAGATTTTCTTTTGCCTTGGTTGGGTTTGGTGGCTAATGTCTACTTTTACCCATTCCGTAGCTATCTTGGGTGATTTTGGCTTGATGACTACTATTGGTCCTTACACTGACTTGGGTCTTTTGCTGCTGTGGTGGTTGTCTAGGAGGATATGTTGGCTTGCTAGTTTGCTTGGTTTTATTGGCTGACTGGGTTGGTTGGAGGGGTGGCTATTTTAGACAATTTTTCCTGCTCCTTTGGTGAATGTTCTGGGAACTTGCTGGTGTTATTTTTGTGACCTATATTTTTGGTTTCCTCTTGCTTTATTTTTTTCTCTCTTGGCTGCTGCTATTCCCCCTTTTCTTGTTTGGGTGGCAGCCTTGGTGTCCACCCCTTTTGCAGTTAGGCTGGGAGTTTTTACTAGCTCTTTTTTCTGCTTTGTTGGTGGAGGATACAAACACGTGTGTTTATCTTTTTTTTGCTCTTGTTTGCCTCTGGTTTGTGTTGTTACCCCTATCATAATGCTAGCTCCTTTTGATTTTGTTATTCTTTTTTGGTGGTGGCTTTGGTGGTGCTCCTACTATATTATTGATATCCCTGATGGTTGGTTGATTAAATACCTTATTGGGCTTGGTTGTTCTGGTGGCTTGGTGGTTGGCTGTAATGTTTATTGTTTGGAGGATTTTGTAGCCTTGTTGGATGACGGACTTTGGTTGATGGGCTACACGAGGTATGCTAGCTATGATGGCCTTCATGTTTCCCACTCATTCTTCTTTTACCTGGTAGCGCTATATGTAATTGAAACCCTTCTCCTGAAGTTTAGATGCTTACATATAGTGTTGCTCCTTGAGATGATTGTAACTGAGCCTAAGCCTTTTCTTTACTTTATTCCTTTTATTTGCTTTTACTTTTTATGCTTGCTTAATTGTACTAATCCTTTCAAAAGTATGTTGTAGATTTCTTTTATATGTTGGGAGAGTCTTGCAGGTGGATCTTGTTGGTATCATACGGAGCAAATGAAGTTTGCTGCTGCTCAAATGGATTTTTTGCTGTTGATTTTTTATTTTTTCTTCTGCTTTCTTTCCTATATTATTATAATAGTTAGGGGGTTTATCTCTTTAGGATTTATTGTAGCTCTTTGAGCATTAGCTTAGAGATTTTCCCCCTCTAAAAACTTTGTACTTTTTCTTTATGGAAATAAAATTTCCATAATTTCCCTAAAAAAACTGTAAATCGTAAACCCTAAACCCTAAACCTTAAACCCTAAATCCTAAATCCTAAACCCTAAAACCAAAAAAATCTATTCACTTGAGCATCTTCTCTGTCCTCTACTGTTTTGGTGCTCTAGAGAGTTTTGTTTCCCTTTTGGAGGTGCATCTCTTTTGTGGTTTTTTCTATGGAAAATTTGGCTGTTGCTTCCATCTGGGCGGGCTTATTTGGAATTCAGCTACTCATGCCATGTGCCTCTATTGATTATGGATGCAATTTCTGCTTCTCGGTGGGGAAATTCTGTTACTATGGCTATTCCCACCAAAGATTCTGGCTCTTTGGGGGTTTCTGGCATAAATCCATCGATAGCTTTGAAATCATTCAAGGTTGTTCTTGCTAGTAAGGCTAATTGAGCTGGTGAGTCTATCGACCATTTTTCAACTTCCTTCTGGGGTGTGCCCACGATAATGTGTTTTGATCAGGTTGTGGAAAGGCTTGTGAAGCCTTTTGAATTTACGTTGGTGGGTAATTTTGCTTTATGTCATCCTACCTTGGAGAATATTCGATCTTTTTTCCATACGTTGAAGCTTTCTGGAATTTTTTCTATTGGATTGATTGATTCCAAACACATTTTGATCCAACTTTCCAAAAATTTGGACTGCTCACATGTTTTTTCTCGTCACTCATATTTTGTTTTCAACTGTCAAATGAGATTGTTGAAATTGATGCCACAATTTGAAATTAAGGAGGAATCTCCTATTGTTCCTATACGGATCTCTCTTCCTAATTTGCATGTCAATTTCATTAATCATCAAGTTATTTTTGTGGTGGGTGCGTTGTTCGGTCATCCTCTTCAAGTTGATCAAGTGACTGCTTCTAATAATCATCCCTCTATAGCTCAGATTCTAGTCGAGTTAGATATAACAAAAAAGTTTCCTAAGGAAATCTAGCTAGGTTCAGAGAAATATGGCTATTTGTAAAAAGTGAAATTTGATAACTTTCTAGTCTTTCGTTCCCACTATAAAATTCATGGTCATGGGCTTTCAAATTGTTTTATGGTGCATCCTCACCTTAAGAAGTTATAATTGATTAAAACTAACTTGGATCCCAACCTTATCGTGCCCTCGATTAAAGCACATAAATTTGGCCCTATGGATAACTCTTTAGCTTGAATCTAGGGACAATCTCTTGATCCATTCATTAACCCTGTGGAGAATGATGTGTCCCTTAAGCCTGATCAGTTTTTGGATGTTAATCATCCTAATATGGATGCTTTACCCCTCAATGGTTCTTTACATTTGAATGCTTCCAATATTAGTAATAATATTGATAATAATATGTTCTCTAAACTTATGGATGATGATTTTGTTTCAAATGATTCAATTCATGCTTCTATACCTATTTTAATTGATGAAAATATGATCTTAGATGAGGGTTTGAATGGTGATCAAAGTAATGAAAAGACCACTAATCTGACTTGGGTACTTGTTCTTTAAATGGCTCTAATTCTTCTCCTTCCTCCTCTTCCAATGTTGATCTTCTCTCTATTATGACAATTCAGCCTAATACTGATTTGGAAGAGGGTGAAGTTGCTTGTAATGTTGCATTAAATGTGCAAACCTCCTCCAAAATAAAATTCTTGAATAATCTATTTTAGATGGTGATGTAGTGGATATGAATAAAAAGTTCCAAACTATTTTTAGAAAAAAAACTCCTAAAACCCAACTTCCTAATTTTACTAGAATAATTAGATCTAGCTCTTCTGCTTAAAAATAAATGATTTCTTTCTTAATTTGGAATGTGAGAGGGATTGGTACCCTCTCTATTCGTAATAGAAATAGAAACTTAGTTCGTACTCATAAAATTTCCTTCCTAGCTATCTTAGAACACTTAATTCTTCCATCTAACATTCCTCATGTTGCTAGATTGATTGGCTTTAGTAACTTTTTTACTAACTCTAGCAAAAAAATTTTGATTTTTTGGAATAGTCCTTATGTTCTGCAGATTTTGGATGATTTATCCTATGTTGTGAATGTTAAGATTACTTATGATAATTTTAGTTGTTTTGGTTCATTTATTTATGCTTCTTGTATTAAGAATGGTAGTCGCATTCTTTGGGAGAAACTTATTAGCTTTTCTTCTTCTATTGACATCCCTTGGTTTGTGGGTGGAGATTTTAATACTATCTCCTCTTCCTCCGAATGTAGTTGTGGCAATGCTCGTAACTTATTCTCTATGAAAGATTATAATAACATGATCCTTGAATGTCATTTTACTGACATTGGCTTTACTGGTTCTCAGTTTACTTAGAATAATTATAGACTCTAGCAAAGGCTTGATAGGGTTCTTTTTAATCATCCATGGATTAATCTTTTTCATATTACTTCTAAGGAACACTTATGTAGAACCCTATCTAACCATTCTTCCTTGCTTATCAATGTTAATTTTAATGTTAATAAATCTTTCTCTCCTACTCCTTTTCATTTCCAAAATATATGGCGAATAGATGATAGATTTTTCAATGATGTTGCTAGTAATTGGGGAGATCCTCTCCATACAGATGACTCTATTTATGGGATGAAGAGATTGTGGTTCAAATTAAAAAGACTTAAACAATGCCTTTCTTGGTGGAATAAGTACTATTTTAGGAATTTTTTTTTGCTAATATTAATAAAATGGAGAATGAGGTGATCCTTTGGAAGAAGAAGTTGTTAATGATCCTTCTAAAATTTTGATGTTGGCTCAAGCTAAAGATAGGTTAACATGTTTGAAGATTTGGGGGAGACATATTGCTGGCAAAAAGCTTATATGAAATGGATCTCTCATGGTGAGCGCAATATTAAATATTTCCATGCCATGGTTAAAAGAAAAAGGCTATAAACGACATTCATAAAATTAAAATTGATGCTGGGTCTTGGTGTTTGGATAAAAATGAGCTTATTGATTCTACTGTCCTTTTTTATAAAGATCTTCTAAGCTAAAATGTTGCTTATGAAGATATTTCTTGGCCTGAAGTTATTCCTTCTTTTTTATCTCTAATGAGGATAACAATATGCTTTCTTGCTTACCTTTTGAGATCAAAATAGCTAATATTTTGTAGAGTATGAATAAAGATTCTATGGCTGGGCCTGATGGTTATACTACACTTTTTTTCCAAAAATGTTGGCTTGTCATTAAAGAGGACCTTATTGAAGTAGTTCTTGACTTTTTTTAAGGGTAGTATCCTTCCTAAATTTTTTGCTAGCACTTCCATTATGTTACTTCCAAAAAAAGACAATCCTAAAGTTTGGAGTGATTTTAAGCCAATTAGCCTTTACTCTTTTTTTAAATAAACTTATCTCTAAGAATTTGGCTAAAAGATTGAGTATCTTGCTCCCTAAAATTATCTCCTCCAATCAAACCAATTTTGTCAAAAGGGAAATCCATTATTAATAATGTTCTATCAGCCCAAGAGATGATTGAAACTTTGAATGCCGAAGTATGAGGTGGTAAGCTACTTTTTAAACTTAACATTTCCAAAGCCTATGATAATATTGGTTGGGTTTTCTTTTATAATATTCTAGCAATATTTAAGTTTTAAGATTAATTTATTACTTTAATTAATAATGGGATAGAGAATTCTTGGTTTTCTATTCTTTTTAATGGTGAAGTGCATGGGTTTTTTTCCTCTTCTCATGGGCTAAGGCAAGGTGACCCTCTTTCTCTTGCTCTTTTCATTATTGTCATGGAATATATTTCTAGATGTCTTGAGCATATGCTTAGTAGAATGCCTCACATGTTCTATAGAACCATTGGTGGGTTTCCCATCTCTCATCTTAGTTTTGCTGATGATTTCATTATATTTTGCATTGCCTCGACTCATTACATTAAAAAATTAGGTAAGTTCTTTAATCACTTTGGTAGGGAAAGTGGCTTGAATATCAATCCTGATAAAAGTTGTTTTATTACTAGCTCTTCTATCTTCGTATCTAAGATCAATGTTATCACGATTATTATGGGTTTCTCTCATCAAAATCTCCCTATCACATACCTGGGGACTCCATTATATAGAGGCATGAAAAATATCTTCTTTATTTGATGAAGTTATTTAGAAAATAAATAAGAAAATCTCTTCTTGGGAATTTCATTTACTCTTCTTTGGTGATAGACTTATCCTGATCAAAAGTACCCTTTGCTTTTTGCCTATGTATCTCTTGTCTAATATTGTCCCTACACGTTCTATTATTAAAAGGATTAATAAACTTTTTAACAAATTTTTTACGGATCTAATGCATCTACCAAAAGGTTACATTGGGCTAGCTGGCATAATTGTTGTGGTACCAATAATGAAGGTGGCTTGGGTTGCAAAACCTTAGAAGATTATATTAATTAGTTTTCCTATAAAATGTGATGGAACTTTAGAAATAAGAATAGTTATTGGTTAAAGTTTATGCATCCTAAATATTGTCAAGGTAAACACCATCTCATTTGTGCTTTCATATCTGGGGATTCTCCTACTTGGAGAAGGCTTTGTAGTATCAAATAGAGTACTGAGAAGTTAATTTCTTGGTGTTTCAATTCTGGTTCCTCATTTATTTGGCAAGATAATTGGCTTGGTCAGGGCTCTATTGATTCCCTTCTTAATACTCATTCTACTGTGGTGCTTAAGGTTCATCGGTTACTTATTAATAGTAATTGGGATGTGACTCAATTAAATAACCTCATCCCTAATGTGATCATTAAAAAATATTTAAAATTTTCTCCACCCGAATGAACCTGACCAAATTCTTTTCAAAATTTGTTCTTTTGGAGATTTTGTTTTTAAGGATGTGTGGCATTTTGCCAGAGTTAAATATCAAGATTCCTTGGTTTTTACTAAAGTATGGAACAATAGTATCCCTACTTTGTTTTCGGTCTTAACTTGGTGCATTCTTAAGCATTATATCCCTATGGATGCTACTCTTTTAAAAAATGGATTCCAACTCCCCTCTAAATGCCACTATTGCTATCACATTGAAAGTGTGGACTATGTTTTTTTGAATGGCCCTATTGCTAGATTGTAAAATTGGTATGATAATGTTTTTAATATTTTCCATTTTAATGGCTCATTTTCTATTATGCAACTCCTTGAAGCATATTTCTCTCATACTTTTAAGGGCCATGTTAAAATTATCTTAGCTATTACTATTCTTTGGTATATTTGGATAGATAGAAATGATGTAAAGCACTATAATATTCCTATGAATTATAATCGTATCATTGCTAGATCTAATTACAAAATTTTGTCTCTTTTTAAACATAATCTTCTTACTTACTCTAATTTTAAAGGGTACAAGTTTGTGGCTTTGAAATTTGGGATTGACCTTCCTACTTGTAATGTTTCTTCCACCCAAAAAATTATCTATTAGACTAAACCTAATTATAACTCAATTAAGGTTCACACTTATGGCTTAGTCTTTAATGGTTGTTATGGTTGTGGTGGGATTTTGAGAGATCACAGTGGCAAGGTAATTTCTATTTTTTCTATCCCCTTAGATCCTTGTTCTATTTTATTTG
This sequence comes from Cymbidium sinense, assembly GCA_021442155.1. NCBI lineage: Eukaryota > Viridiplantae > Streptophyta > Magnoliopsida > Asparagales > Orchidaceae > Cymbidium > Cymbidium sinense. The sequence continues at coordinate 101,207 of CM038220.1, read as the reverse complement.
CTAAACTTAAAGTCATTCATCATGCCATTTCCATTTGTTTATAAAATGGTTTTCATAAGATCTAGGTTGAAGTTGAGGCTCTCCTTCTATTAGATTTACTTAATTCTGACTCCCATGGCAATGCCAAAGTATTTTGTTTGCTTAATCATATTAGGAGTCTCCTTACTAATTTAGATTTTAAAATTTCTCATATTTATAGAGAAGGCAATTCTTGTGATGATTTTCTTAGCAACTTGGGGGCCAAATCTTCATGCTTGCAAATGTTTTCTAATGAAGATCTCCCATTCTTATTAAGGGGTCTTATTAATCTAGATAAAACTAGATTGCCTTACCTTAGAAGACTTTAGCCTTCCCTACCTTCTTTGTGGTTTTGGCTTATTCTATGTGGATGTTTTTTCTTGGAATTGGATCTATTCTCTACTAATTTTGTTTTGCAATTTCTCTTCAGCTAAACTTAATTTTGTTCTCCAATATGAATTCTTCTTCTTTTTTTGGCTTGGTTTGGGTTATTTTTCCTTCCTTTGGTTTTCTATTGTAGTTTTTAGTTTTTGGTTTGTTTTATCTTTCTTTCGGGTGGCAGTCGGGTTTGCAGCAGGTGGAGGTTGTTAGTTTTTTCTTGTCTTCTGGTTGTTGTTGTTCTCTCTTCCTGTTTTCCCATTGCTATGGTGGGCCTAGGTTGTTTTGGTGTTGGGCAGGGTTTTCTTCCTAGCTTTTTGTTCTCTTGTTTGGGTATTTCTAGCTTTGGTTATTTATTTGTTAGATTTTTCTACAGCCTAGTTTGTTTGGTTTGAGCTTGCTGGTGAATTCTGGCTATGGGTGTTATCCCTTCCTGGGTTGTGTTGCTCACTCTAGATTTGTTATCTGGTTCTCTTTTCTGGTGGTTATTTTATTGAGTTTTTCTAGGGTGATTTCTCAATGGCTGGATGACTCATCACCTACTTGTTTCTTCTTGTTTAGGGTGGTTCTTCCTAGTGCTTTTGGTAGCCCCCTTTCTCATGAGTGATCACTTCCCCACTACTTTTGCTGTATGGGGTGTGGGATTCTTAGGTGGGAATTGCTCATCGAATTGTGGTTTTTGGTAGCCATGTTTTTATGACAACTGTTGCTGCTACTAAGATGGGATGGGTGGCTTTGAGGGTTGTTTGCTGCTTTGCTGTAGCTTCAAAAATAGCTTTTTTGCAGCTCTTTACCCCTACTTTGTTTCTTCTTTGGTTGGTTTTGAGGATGGATATCTCTAGTTTGTTGTATCCTCTGGTTATGGGTTGGTCCTCCTCATGTATTATTGAGGTTTTGGTTTTAGGTTTTGTGCTAAATTGGCAGGCTGATGACTCTTGGTTGGGTATTATTTGGCCTTGGGTGATTGTGGTTGTGTTGGGTAACTGTGTTGCTATTATTTTTGTCAGTTGGCCTGTATTTTGTCCTATTGGGATTTTTATTTTTTTTCTTTGGTTGCTATCTCTTTCTTTTTGAATTGGATTCTCCTATCCTTTGATTGGGATTGGCGGCTGCTATATGTTTCTATCTCCCTGGGTATCTTTGATGTTTGTGACTTGATGACTGCTGTTCGATTTTACAATAATGGTTCTTGGTTTGATGACTTGGATCTTCTGCCGTTGAGGTGGTTTGCTTTGAGTTTTTATAGGTTGGTTGAAAGAGTCTTTGTTTTGGCATAATTTTCCTGCTCTTTTGGTGACTATGTTGGGAACCGGTTGCTTATCTTCTTGTGATTCTTCTTTTCTAGTTTCCTCCTGCTTGGCCTCTCCTTTCTCGGCTATGGCTGAACCTCCCCCCTTTCCTATTTTGGTGGTAGCCTTGCTGCCCAATCCTCTTACTATTAAGCTTGCTGTTAGATTTGGCCTTATTGTTATTGGCTCTTTGCCTATCCTTTTGATGGAGGATCCTACCACTTATGTGTTTCCTTTTACCTTTGGATTGCCTCTGTTTAGTACTTTCTCTCATATTATTAGGTTTGCTCCTATTGATTTTGATATCCATTCTTGGTGGTGTCTTTGGTGGTGCTCCTTTGGGTTTGCTGTTATCCTGGTGGATTACCTCCTTATCTTTCATATTAAGCTTGGAAACTCTGATTACTGGGTGTTTGGAGATTATATTTGCTATTTTGAGGATTTTGCAGACTGGCACGATGATCGTCCATGGATAACGTGCTATAATAGGTATGCTGGCAATGATGACTTTGATGTTTCCCACTCTTTCTTCTTTTGGCTGGTAGCGCTATATGTAATTGTAACCTTTCACCTAAAGTTTTGATGCTTACATATAGCATTTCTCATTGAGATGATCGTAACTGAGCCTGAGCCTTTTCTTTATCTTATTCCTTTTGTCTGTGCTTAGTCTTTATGCTTGATTTATTACTTGATTGATTGTACTCATCATTTTAAAAGCATGTTGCAGATCTCTTTTACAGGTTAGGAGACTATTCATGGTGGATCGTGCTGGTTTCAAAAGGATCAAATGGAGCTTGCTGCTGCTTACACAAATTTTCATTTGTTGATTCGTGTTTTTCCTTTCCTTTGCTTACTTTTCTTAACTATTATAATAGTTAGGGGGCTTAACACTTCAGCACCTTATGTAGCTGTTTGAGCATTAGCTTAAAGATTTGTTGCCACTCAGGACTTTGTACCTTTTCTTTGTGGTAATAAAATTTTCCTAATTTTCCTAAAATAAAAAAATAAAAAATAATACTAATAAAATACTAATAAAAAAATTAAAAATAATAGAAACCCTAAATCCTAATAACCTAAACCCTAAACCCTTAACCCTAATCTCAAAAATCTACAACCCTAAACCTTAAACCCTAAAAACCTAAAAACCTAAACCTAAACTAAATAAAACCTAAAAATAAATTAAATAAATAAACCAAGAACTAAATAAAATAATAAAATAAAATAAAATAAAATGAAAACCTAAACCTAAACCTAAACCTAAAAATAAAATAAAATAAAAAATAAAAACTAAACTAAAATAAATTAAATTAAAACCTAATTTAAATAAAATAAAATAAACCAAAGAATAAAAAAACCTAAATAAAATAAAAACTAAATGTAAAATAAAAATAAAATAAACATAAAATAAACCTAAAATAAAATAAAATAAAAACTAAATATAAGCCTAAACCTATAAAATAAACATAAAACCTAAAATAAATAAAAAAAAATAAAACCTAAACCTTAAACTAATAAAAAACCTAAACCTAAAATAAACAAAATAAAATAAACCTAAACCTAAACTAAAATAAACTAAACTAAAATAAATAAAACCTAAACCTAAAATAAACTAAGCCTAAACCCTAAATAAAATAAAATAAATAAAAGATAAACCTAAACCTAAACTAAAATAAAACCTAAAATAAACCTAAAATAAAAAACCTAAACCTAAACCTAAAAAAAATAAAATAAAACCTAAACCTAAACCTAAAATAAAAAATAAATCATTAAAACCAAAATAAAATAAAAATAAAACTAAACTAAAATAATAAACATAAACTAAACCTAAAAAAGTAAACTAAAATAAAACCTAAACTAAAATAAATAAAATAAACTAAACTAAATAAATTAAAATTGATAAACTTAAACTAAATAAACAAAATTAAAACCTATCGGGTTTACCTAATTTTAAAAAAAAACCTTCCATAAACCCTAAACCCTAAATCCTAAACCATAACCATAAACTAACCCTCCGACCCACTATATCCTAAATTGTACCCACCCTAAACCCAACCCAAACCTAACCTGACCTAAACCATAACCCTAAAATCTAAAACCCTAACTGATGCTGATCCTGAGCCACCCTATTACATATACTAAACTCCCCAGACCCCACTACCACAACCAAACCCTAAACACTAAAGCTGACCTAACCAACCCTGACCACACTAAACCTCAAACCCTAAACTCCACCTAAAAAAACCATAAATGAAAACCTAAAACCTAAAACCTAAATTAAATAAAACCTAAAATAAAATAAATAAAAAACCTTAACCTAAATAAAATAAAATAAAAATAAACTAAAACTTAAACCTAAACCTAAAAGTAAAATAAAATAAAAAATGAAAATAAACTAAAAATAATACTTGAAAACCTAAACTAAACTAAAAAATAAAATAAACCAAAGAATAAAAAATTAAATAAATAAAAACTAAATGTAAAATAAAAAATAAACCTAAAATAAAATAAAATAAAACTAAAAAAAAAAAACCAAATAAAATTAAATAAAACATAAAACACAAACCCTAAACTAAAAATAAAATAAATTAAATAAAATAAGCCTAAAACTAAACTAAGATAAACTAAACTAAAATAATTAAAACCTAAACCTAAACATAAAATAAAATAAAATAAAACCCTAAAATAAACTGAACTTAAACCCTAAACTAAATAAAATAAAATAAACTAAAAATAAACCTAAACCTAAACTAAAAAATTAAACATAAAAATTAACCTAAAATAAAACCCTAAAACATAAATCATAAGCCATAAACACAAAAAACCTAAAAACCTAAACCCAAAAAATAAAACTTAAATATAAAATAAATAAAAAACCTAAAACAAAATAAAATGAAAAAAGAAAATAAAATAAAAACATAAATGAAAACCTAAACCTAAAAAATAAAATAAAATAAAAATAAAAACTGAAAAAAATAAAATAAATAAGAACCTAAACTAAACTAAGAAAATCAAAAACCTAAATAAAATAAAAACTAAACCTAAAACAAAAATAAAATAATCCTAAAATAAAACAAAATAAAAACTAAATAAAAACCTAAATGAAAAAAATAATCTTAAAAAAAAACCTAAAAATCAATAAAAAATAAAATTGAAACCCAAAATAAAAAAACCTAAACCTAAAATAAAAATAAAATAAACCTAAACTTAAACTAAGATAAACCAAACTAAAACATATAAAACCTAAACCGATACCTAAAATAAACTAAACCTTAACCTAAACCTAAAATAAAAAAAATAAACTAAACTAAAAATAAACCTAAACCTAAACTAAAAAATAATACCTAAAAATAAACCAAAAATTAAAACCTAAAACCTAAACCTAAAAAAATAAAGTGAAAACCTAAACCTAAACCTAGAAATAAAAAAAATAAAAATTCTAAACTTGAAAAATAAATAAATAAGAATTAACGTAAACAAAAAAATAAATCTAAACCTAAGCCTAAACCAAAACCTAAACCTAAAAAATAAACTAAAATAAATAAACCTAAATAAAAAAAACTAAACTACATAAAAATAAAAAATAAGCCTAAATAAAAATAAAAAACAAAATAAACTAAAGTAAATAAAAAATAAACTAAAAAAACCTAAACCTACCAATTTATTTAATTTAAAAAAATGGAAAAATAAAATAAAATAAAATAAAGTAAAATAAAAACCCTAAACACTAAACCCTAAATCCTAAAATCCTAAACCATAAAAAAACCCTAAACTTAAACCCTTAACCTAATCTAATCTAACCACAAACCCTAAATCCTAAAACCCAAATCATTAACCTTAAACCTTAAACCCTAAACCCTAAAAAGCTAAAAACCTAAAAACCTAAACCAAAACTAAATAAAACCTACAAATAAATAAATAAATAAAATCTGAATCTAAATAAAATAAAAAAATTAAAATAAAATAAAAACCTAAACTAAAACCTAAACCTAAAAATAAAATAAAAATAAAAACTAAACTAAAATAAAATAATGAAAAATCTAAACTAAACTAAAAAACATAAAACAAACCTAAATTAAAAACTAAACATAAAATAAAATTAAAATAAAAATAAACTAAAAACCTAAACCTAAAAAATGAACTTAAAAAATAAATAAATAATTAAACCTAAAGCCTAAACTAAAAATGAAATAAAATAAACCTAAACCTAAAATAAAATAAGTAAAACAAAAACCTTAACCTAAAATAAAATAAATAAAACATAAACCTAAACCTAAAATAAACTAATCCTAAACCCTAAACTAAATAAAATAAAATTAACAAAAATAAACCCAACCTAAACTAAAAATAAAACCTAAAAATAAAACTAATATAAAAAACTAAAACCTAAACCAAAAAAAATAAAATATAAACCTAAATCGAAACCTAAAAATAAAAAATAAAACCTAAACCTAAAAAATAAATTAAAAATAAAACTAAACTAAAAAAAAAAGCTAAACCTAAACTTAAACCTAAAAAAAAAGATAAAATAAAAAAGCTAAACAAAAATAAATAAACATAAAATAAAAAAATAAACTAAATATAAATAAAAAATAAACTTAAATAAAAATAAAAAGTAAAATAAACTAAAATAAATAAATAAATAACTAAATAAACTAAATAAACCTAAACCTTTCGATTTACTTAACTTTTATTTTTTAAAAAAAAACCTAAACCCAAAACCCTAAATCGTAAACCCGAAACACTAAACCCTAAAACTAACCCAGAATACTAAAGCCTAAACCTTCAACCCTAAACCCTAAACCCTAAACCCTTATCCTAAACCCAGAAGGCTAAAAGCATAAAGCCTAAAACCTTAAACCCTAAACCCTACACCCTAAACCCTAAACCCTAAATACTAAACCCTAACCCTAAACCTTAGTACATAAACCCCAAAACCTAAACCTAAAGCCAAAGCAACTGAATAAATTTAAAAGTAAACCTAAACCCTAAGAATGGGCGTAACCTTGTGGAATATCACCACTACAGAGAGTGGTTCGATCAGACTAGAGAAACTATAGAATGGATCGATCTACTTATGGAATATCTTTTCTGGTAGAGGTTCTAGTTATCTAGGGTTTTTGATTTGCTCTATGTGTGCTCATTTTTTATCTATGTCATCGCTTGTTTCTTACAAAACCTTGTGTGTTAATTGGTTGATGAAATCAAAAAGAAGAAATGTTGAATCTAAATTTGTTCTCTGTTAAAAAATATAAACAAACTAAAACCTGAACCCTTGACCAAAAACCTAAACCCTAAACACTAAACCCTAAACCCTAAAAACCATAAATCCTAAACCTTAAACCTAAAACCATAAACCCTAAACCCTAAACCCTAAAACCTAAACCTAACCCTAAACCCTAATCCCCAAATCCTAAACCCTAAACCCTAAACCCTCAACTAACCCTAAGTCCTAATCCCTAAAAAGCTAAAAACATAAACCTAAACTAAATAAAACCTAAAAATAAAATAATAAGTAAAAACCTAAACCAAAATAATATAAAATATTAAAAAAAATTAAAAAACTAAATTAAAATCTAAACCAAAACTTAAACCTAAAAGGAAAATAAAATAAAAAATAAAACTAAAATAAAATGAAATAGATAAAAAGCTAAAGTAAACTAAAAAAAATAAAAAACATAGATAAAATAAAAAAATAAACCTAAAATTAAAATAAAATAAACCTAGATTAAAATAAATTAAAAACTAAATAAAAACTTAAACCTAAATAATAAACCTAAAAATAAATAAAAAATAAAACCAAAACCCCAAACTAAAAAAAAATTTAAACCTAAAATAAAAATAAATAAACCTAAACATAACCTAAAATAAATAAAACCTAAACCTAAGCCTAAAATAAACTAAACCTACACCTAAAACTAAACCCTAAATAAAATAAAATAAAGTAAAAATAAACCTAAATCTAAGCTAAAAAAATAAAACATAAAAATAAACCAAAAATAAAAACCTAAAACCTAAATCTAAAAAATTAAATAAAAACCTAAACCTAAACCTAAAAGAAAAAAATAAAACTGAAACTAAAAAAATAAAATAAAAATAAAACTAAAATAAAAAAATGAACATAAACCTAAACCTAAAAAACAAACTAAAATAAAAAACTTAAACAAAAATAAATAAAACTAAAATAAATAAACTAAATTAAAGAAAAATAAAAAATAAACCTAAATAAAAATAAAAAATAAGATAAACAAAAATAAAAAAATCTAAATAAACTTAAATTTACCTGTTTACTTAATTATTTAAAAAAAAAACCTCTAAATCTTAAACCCTAAACCCTTAACCCTAAATCGTAAAACCTAAACTAACCTTAAACTAACTGGACTAAACCCTAAACCTTCAACTTTGAACCCTAAACTAAACCCAACTAATCCTAAACCTAACCTACACCTAAACCAGAAACCTACCAACTCTAAACTTATCCTAACTCTAAACTACCTAAATCAACTTAAACCCTAAACCTCTAAACCATAAACTAAACCTAAACTTAAACCCTAAATCTTTGACCCAAAACCTAAACTACTTAAACCCTAAATCCTAACATTAAACCCAAACTACCCAAACTACCTACATACTCCTAAACCTGTCCTACCACTGAAACCCTAAACTAACCCTCTAACTCCTAAACTATGAGCTTGACCTAAACCCAAAATCCTAAACCTTAAAAACCCTAAACCTTAAAGCCTAAACACTAAAATTTGAACCATAACCTATAACCCCTAATCCCTAAACCCAAAACATAGAAACCTAAACCCTAAACCCCAAATGCAAAACATTGAACCCTAAACCCAAAATGTTAAACCCTAAACTCTAAAAGCTAAAAACCTAAACCTACATTAAATAAAACCTAAAAATAAAATAAATAAATAAAATAAAATAAAATAAAAACTAAAACCTAAACCTAAACCTAAACTTAAAAAAAAATAAAATAAAATAAAACTAAAATAAAATAAATAAAACCTAAACTAAACTAAAATAAAAATCTAAATAAAATAAAACTAAACGTAAAATAAAATAAATAAAATAAAATAAAATAAAACCAATTAAAAACCTAAACATAAATAATAAACTTATAAATAAAAATAAAAAATAAATAAAAAATAAAACATAAACCCTAAAATAAAAATAAAAATAATACCTAAACCTTAACCTAAAATAAACTAAATCTAAACATAAACCTAAACTAAATAAAATAAAATAAACTAAAAATAAACCAAAACCTAAAATAAAAAATAAAACCTAAAAATAAACCTAAAACAAAAACCTAGAACCTAAACCTAAAAAGATAAAATAAAAACTTAAACCTAAACCTAAAAATAAAAAATAAAACCTAAACCTAAAAATTAAAAATAAAACTAAACTTAAATAAACTATACTAAATAAAAATAAAATAAACTAAAATAAAAAAAATAAACTAGATAAATCTTTAAACTAAGCCTAAACCCTAAACTCTAAACCCTAAATCCACAACCCTAAATCATGTACCCTAAAACCCTAAACCCTAGACCCTAAACCCTTATCCCTAAACCCAAAAACCCTAAACCCTAAACCCTAAACCCAAAACCTAAATAACTAAAAAACCCTAAACCCTCAACTTTAAACCCAAAAGCCTAAACAAACCCTAAACCATAAACCTTAAACCCTAAACACTAAACCCTAAATCCTATACCCTAAATCATAAACCCTAACCCTAAACCCTAAACCCTAACCATAACCCTATACCCTAAACCCTAATCATAACCCTAAACCCTAATCCCTAAACCCTAAAAGTCTAAACCCTAAACTAACCCTAAACCCTAAACTAACCCTAAACATAAAATAAAAAGAAAATTAAACATAAAATAAAATAATATAAAAACAAAATAAAAACCTAAACCTAAGAAAATAAACCTTAAAATAAAACCTAAAAATAAATAAAAAATAAAACCTAAACCTTCAACTAAGAAAAAAAAACCTAAACCTAAAATAAAAATAAAATAAACCTAAACATAAACTAAAATAAACTAAACTAAAATAATTAGAACCTAAACCAAAATCAAAACTTAAACCTAAACCTAAACTAAATAAATAAAATAAACTAAAAATAAGCTAAAAAAATAAAACCTAAAAATAAACCTAAAAGAAAAACATAAAACTTAAACCAAAAAGAATAAAATAAAAAGCTAAACCAAAACCTAAAAAATAAACAAAAATAAATATCTGAAATTAAAATAAATAAAACTAAAATGAATAAACTAAATAAAAGAAAAATAAAAAAAATCTAAATAAAAATAAGAAATAAAATAAACTAAAATAAATATTAAAAAAACTAAATAAACATAAACATCCCATTTTACTTAATTTAAAAAAAACCATAAACCCTAAATCCTAAGCCCTAAACCCTAAACCCTAAACCTACAAACTTAAACCCTAAACCCTAAAAATCCCTAAACCCTATACCCTAAAAGCATAAACTCTAAAACCCTAAACCCTAAACCCTAAACCCTAAACCCCAAACCCTAAACCTAAAACTAAAGTAGTAAAATAAATTAAGAAATAAAATTAAACCTAAAAACCAAATAAACCTAAACCCCAAGAATGGGCACAACCTTAACAGTAGAACATCACCATCAACCAAGCTTAGTCTAGATCTAGTGATGGAGGCAAAGGAGAAGGCAACGATTATCACAGTGGTGGTGGGGGATCTAGAGGAGCTGGTGGATATTGAGGTGGTGATTGAAGAAGTACTGGTTATGGACGCAGGAGGAGCAATGGAGGTTACAGCCGTGGTGGTGGCGAAGGGAGTGATCAGGGATATGATGGTGGATCCCCTTATTCAAGAGGCCGGGGAGGTTCTGATGGAAGCTGGAGAAACTAAATAATGATTTATCTGATATACTGCTTATGGAAAGGTTTCTTCAAAGTAGAGACGGTTCTAATTATCAAGGGTTTGCGATTTGGTTTATACATGCTCATTTTTTATCTATGTCATCGCTTGTGTCTTAGAAAACATGGTAAGTTACTTGGTTGATAAAATCAAAAAGAAGAAAAGTTGAATATGAATTTGTTCTCTGTTAAAAGAAAAAAAAACAAAACCCCTAAACCCCAAACTAAAACCTAAACCCTAAACCAAAAACCTAAACCCTAAACCTTAAACCCTAAACCCTAAGACCCTAAACCCTAAAACCTAAACCCTAAACCCTAAACCCTAAACCCTAATCCCTAAAACTAAACTAAAAAAAACCCTAAACTCTAAACCCTAAAAAGCTAAAAAGCTGAACCTAAACAAAATAAGATCTAAAGATAAAATAAATAGGAAAACCTAAACCAAAATAAAATAATAACATACCCTAAACAATAAACCATAAACCCTAAACCCTCAATAAACCTTAAACCCTAAATCCTAAACCCTAAACCCTAAAAACCTAAACCTAAACTATATAAAACATAAATAAATAATAAATAAAAAAACCTAAACCAAAATAAAATAAAAAATAAAATAAACTAAAAAAACATTAACTAAAACCTAAAACTAAACCAAAAAGAAAATAAAAATATAAAAACTAAAATAAAATAAATAAAAACCTAAACTAAAATAAAAAATTATAAAAACTAAATAAAATAAAAACTAAACCTAAAATAATAATAAAATAAAACTAAAATAATATAAAAGAAAAACTAAGTAAAAAATTAAATCTAAATAATAAACCTAAAAATAAAATATAAAAATAAATAAAAACCTAAACCCTAAATTTAAAAAAATAAAATAAAACATAAACCTAAACCCTAAACTAAAAATAAATGAAAACCTAAACTGAATAATAAAACCTAAAAATAAACCTAAAATAATAACCTAAAACCTAAACCTACAAAAAAAAAAAAAAAACTAAACCTAAACCTAAAACTAACCTAAACCTAAAAAATAAAATAAAAATAAAACTAAACTAAAAAATAAACTTAAACCTAAACCTAAATCAAAAAATAAACTAAAAAAAAAAACTAAACTAAATTAAAAAAAAATTAAAATAAATAAACTAAATGAAATAAAAAAAACATAAAAAATAAACAAATTAAATTAAAATAATTAAAAAAATAAACTAAAGAAACTTAAACCTATGAGTTTACTTAATCTAAATAAAAAATAATAAATATTAAAATAAATAAATAAAAAACCTTAAGCCTAAACCCTAAACCCTAAACCCTAAACCCTAAACCCTAAACCTTAAAGCCTACACTCTAAAACCTACAACCCTAAACCCTAAACCCTAAACCCTAAACCCTAAAAACCTAAAAACCTACACATAAACTAAATAAAACCAAAAAATAAAATAAATAAAAAAAATTAGCCTAAATAAAATAAAATAAAATAAAAGCCTAAACTAAAACCTAAACCTAAAAATAAACCTAAACCCAAACCTAAAATAAAATAAAAAATAAAAACTAAACTAAAAATAAATAAATAAAAACCTAAGCTAAACTAAAAAAATTAAATAAACCTTAAAAATAAAAATCATAAAAAAATAAAACCTAAACATAAAATAAAAATAAAATAAACCTAAAATAAAATATAATAAAAACTAAATAAAAACCTAAACCTAAAAAATAAACCTAAAAATAAATAAAAAATAAAACCTAAATCCTAAACTAAAAAAAAAACTTAAACCTAAAATAAATAAAATAAAATAAACCTAAACCTAAACCTAAACTATACTAAACTAAAATAAATAAAACCTATGACTAAAACTAAGATAAACTTAACTTAAACTATAAACTAAATAAAATAAAATAAATAAAAAAAAAACCTAAACCAACACTAAAAAATAAAACTTAAAAATAAACCTAAAATAAAAACCTAAAACCTAAACCTAAAAAAATAAAATAAAAACCTAAACCTAAACCTAAAAATTAAAAATAAAACCTAAACCAATAAAATAAAATAAAAATAAAAATAAACTAAAAACTAAACATAAACCTAAACTTAACCTAAAAAATAAACAAAAATAAAAAACATAAATTAAAATAAATAAACTAGACTGAATAAAAAAAATAAACCTAAATAAAAATATAAAACAAAATAAACAAAATTAAATAAAAATAAACTAAATAAACTTAAACCTATCGATTTACTTAATTTAAAAAAAAACCCTAAACCCTAAAACTAACCCTAGACCCTAAACCCTAAACCCTAAACCTACAATCCTAAATATACAACCCTAAACCCTAAACCCTAAACCCTAAACCCTAAACCCAAAATAACTCTAAACCATAAACCCTAAGCTAACCATAAGCCCTAAACTCTAAACCTTAACACTAACCCTAACCTTAAACCCTAAGCCCAAAACTATAAACCTTAAAACACTAAACCCTAAACTCTAAACTAACCCAAAACCCTAAAACCTAATGAACCTATACATAAACCTAAACTCTAAGAATGGGCAAAACCTTGATGATAGGAACATCACCGTCAACTAGGCTCAGCTTATATCTGTGGTGGAGGAGAAGGAGGAGGTGGTGGTTATTGTAGTGTTCATGGGGGATCTGGAGGTACTGGTGGATATGGAAGTGGCGCTGGGAGTAGTGATGGTTATGGAAGCAGGAAAAGTGACGGAAATTATAGCCATGGTGGTGGTTGAGAGAGAGATCAGGGATATGATGGTGGATCACACTACTCGAGAGGTTGGGGTGGTTCTGATGGGAACTAGAGAAACTAAAGAATGGCTGATCCGATCTGCTACTTATTGAACTGTGTCTTTACAGTAGAGATGGTTCTAGTTATCTAGGGTTTTTATTTGCTCTATGCATGCTCATTTTTGATCTATGTCATTGCTTGTCTTAGAATACTTGGTGTGTTACTTAGTTGATCAAATCGAAAAGAAGAAATGTTGAATCTAAATTTCTTCTCTTAAAAAAAAACTAAACCTAAATATAAAAATAAACCTAAAATAAATAACTAAAACCAAAACCTAAAAATAGAAAATAAAACCTAAACCAAAAAAATAAAATAAAAAAAAAACTAAACTAAAATTTAAACATAAACCTTAACCTAAACCTAAAAAATAAACTAAAATAAAAAACCTAAACCAAAATAAATAAACATAAATTAAATAAACTAAATTAAATAAAAAATAAAATTAAAAAAATAAAGAAACTGAAATAAATAAAAAAATAAATAAAAAAACTAAAAAAACCTATACCTACCAATTTACTTAATTTTAAAAAATAAAAAAATAAAAAATAGAAAAAAAACCCTAACCCTAAACTCTAAAGCTAAAGCTAAACCCTCAACCTTAAACCTTAAACCCTAAACTCTATAACCCTAAACTATAAACCCTAAACCCTAAACCCTAAAGCCAAAACCATAAAACCTACAACCCTAAACCCTAAACCTTAAACCCTAAACCCTAAACCCTAAACCATAAACCTTAAGCCCTAAAAACCTAAAAATCTAAACCTTCACTAAATAAACCTATAATTAAAATAAATAAAAAAAACTAAACCTAAATAAAATAAAATAAAATAAACATCTAAACTAAAACCCAAACTTAAACCTAAACTTAAACCTAAACCTAAAAATAAAATAAAATAAAAATTAAAATCTAAACTAAAATAAATAAATAAAAGCCTAAACTAAACTAAAAAATAAAATAAACCTTAAAATAAAAAAACCTAAACAAAACAAAACCCAAATGTAACATAAAAATAAAATAAACCTAAAAATATAAAATAAAAATAAAATAAAGACCAAAACCTAAAATAATTAAAAAATAAAACCAAAATCCTAAACTAAAAAAAATACCTAAACCTAAAATAAATAAAATAAAATAAACCTAAACATAAACTAAAATAAACTAAACTAAAATAAATAAAACTCAAACCTAAAACTAAAATAAAATAAACCTAAACCCTAAACTAAATAAATTAAAATAAATAAAAAATAAACCTAAACCAAAACTAAAAAATAAAACCTAGAAATAAACCTAAAACCTAAGCCTAAAAAAATAAAATAAAAACCTAAACCAAAACCTAAAAATAAAAAAATAAAACCTAAACCAAAAAAATAAAATAAAAAATAAAACTAAACTAAAAAATAAACATAAACCTAAATATAAACTTAAAAAATTAACTAAAATAAAAAATCTAAACTAAATAAAAATAAAAATAAACTTAAACAAAAATATTAAATAAAATAATGTAAAATAAATAATAAATAAACTAAATAAAATTAAACTGACCGATTTATTTAATTTAAAAGAAAAACCCTAAACCTATAACCCTAAAGATACAACCCTAAACCTGAAACCCTAAACTAATCCTAAATCATAAATCCTAAGCCCTAAACCCTAAACCCTAAACCCTAAACCTTAATCCCTAAACCCTAACCTTAACCCTAAACCTTAAACGCTAAGCCCTAAATCCTAAAACTCTAAACCCTAAACTCTAAAATATCCCTAAAACCTAATAAACCTAAACTTAAATGAACCTGGGTAGGAACATCACCCAACCAAGCTCAGATCCATGGAGGAAAAGAGGTATTATCATAGTGGTGGTGGGGGATCTGGAGGTGCTGGTGGATATGGAAGTGGTGCTTAGAGCAATGGTGGTTAAGAAGGTGGGATGAGTAACGGAGGTTACAACTGTCGTGGTGCTGGAGGGGAAAATCAGGGATATGATGGTGGATACCGCTACTCGAGAGGCCGGAGTGGTTCTAATGGGAACTGGAGAAACTAAAAAATGGCCGATCTGATCTACTGCTTATGGAACAGTGTCTTTATAGTAGAGACGGTTCTAGTTATCTAGAGTTTTTGATTTGCTCTATGCGTGCTCATTTTTTTCTATGTCGTGGCTTATTTCTAATAAAACTTGGTGTGTTACTTGGTTGATGAAATCAAAAAGATGAAATGTTGAATCTAAATTTGTTCTCTGTTAAATAAAACTAAACCTTAACATAAAAATAAACCTAAAATAAAAACCTAATACCTAAACCTAAAAAAATAAAATAGAAACCTAAACCTAATCCTAAGAATTAAAAATAAAACTTAAACCTAAAAAATAAAATAAAAATAAAACTAAACTAAAAAAAACCTAAACATAAACCTAAACCTAAAAAATAAATAAAAATAAAAAACCTAAACTAAAATAAATAAACCTAAAATAAATAAAATAAATTAAATAAAAAGATAAAACTAAATAAAAAAATTGAAATAAATAAAAAATAAACTAAAAAAACTAAATAAACCTAAACCTTCCAGTTTTCTTAGTTTTTCAAAAAAAAACCCTAACCTTAAATCTAACCCTAAACCCTAAACCCTAAACCTACAACTCTAAAACCTAAACCCTAAACCCTAAAATAAAAACAAAACCTAAAAGTATAATTAAACCTAAAATAAAAATAAAATAAACCTAATATAAAATAAAGTAAAAACAAAATATAAACCTAAGCTTAAATCATAAATATAAAAATAAATAAAAAATAAAACCTAAACCTTAAACTAAAAAAAACCTAAACCTAAAATAATCAAAATAAAATAAACCAAAACCTAATCTAAAATAAACTAAACTAAAAAACAAAAAAAAACCTAAACCTAAACCTAAAAATAAAAAAACCTAACCTAAACCTAAAAAAAATAAATAAACAAAAAAATAAACTATAAAATAAAACCTAGAAATAAAAAAATAAACCTAAAAAATAATCCTAAAAAAAAAATAAAATAAATAAACAATAAAAAAAATAAAATAAAAAATAAAAAAAATAAAATAAAAAAAATCAAAAATAAACTAAATAAACCTAAACCTACTGGTTTACTTAATTTCAAAAAAAAAAAACCCTAAACCCTAACCCCAAACCTTAAACCGTAAATCCTAAACCCTAAATTCTATACCCTAAACTTTAATACTAACCCTAAAACATAAAACCTAAGCCTACATGCCTAAACCCTAAACCCTAATCCCTAAACCCTAAACTCTAATTTAATCCTAAACCCTAAACCTTAAACCCTGAACCCTAAACACTAAACCCTAAACCCTAACCCTAACCTTAAACCATAAACCCTAAACCAAAAATACTAAACCCTAAACTCTAAAGTAACCCTAAACTTTAAGCCCTAAAAATCCTAACTCTAAAACCTAAACTATAAACCTAAACAAACTTTAAACCCTAACCCTAAACTAAACCCTAAACAATAAACTATAAACCCTAAAACTCTAAACTAAAGTAAGACTAAACCTTAAACCTAAACCTTAAAATCCAAAACCCTAACCCTAATCCTAACCCTAAACTCTAAAGCAAAAGCATAAAACCATAAAACTATATAAACCCAATCCTAAGCCCTAACCATAAACCCTAAACCCTACACCCTAAACCCTAAACCCTAAACCCTAAACCCTAAACCCTAAATCCAAAACCCCAAACCCTAAACCTAAACCAAAAGTAACTAAATACATTAAAAAATAAACCTAAAACCTAAACCTAATAAACCGTGGTGGTGGAGGCGAAGGCAGAGGTGGTGGTTATCGTAGTGGCAGTGGGGGATATGGAGGTGCTGGTGTATATGAAGGTGGTGGTCTGAATAGTTGTGGTTATGGAGACGGCAGGAGCGATGGAGGTTATAGTCGTGGTGGTGGCAGAGGGAGTGATCGGGGATATGATGGTGGATCCTGCTACTCAAAAGCCCGGGGTGGTTCTAATGGGAACTAGAATCAAGAACGATCGACTGACTTTATGAACGTATCTTTATAGTAGATACAGTACTAGTTATCTTGGGTTTTTGATTTTCTCTGTGTGTGCTCATTTTTGATCTATGTCATCACTTGTGTCTTAAAAAACTTGGTTTGTTACTTGGTTGATGAAATCAAAAAGAAGAAATGTTAAATCTGAATTTGCTCTTTATTAAAAAAAGGAAAAAACCCTAAACCCTAAACTTAAAACCTAAACCTAAACCCCTAATCTCGAAACCCTTAACCCGAAACCATAAACCCTAAACCCTAAATCCTAAAGCGTAAAACACTAAATCCTAAAGCCTAAACCTTAAACCCTAAATTCTAAACCCTAAACACTAAACCCTAAACCCCAAACCCTAAATCTTGAACCCTACATTACTCCTAAACCCTAAAACCTAAACCCTACCACCCTAAACCCTAAGCCATAAGCCCTAAAACCTAAACCCTAAACCTTAACCCTAAACCCTAAACTCTAAAACCTAAACTTTAAACAAAATCTAAACCCTAAACCTTAAACCCTAAACCCTAAACCCTAAACACTAAAAAGTTAAAAGCCTAAACCTAAACTAAATGAAACATAAAAATAAATTAAATTAAAAAACCTAAACCAAAATAAAAGAAAAAAAGAAAATAAAATAAACCATATACTAAAACCTAAACTTGAACATAAACCTAAACCTAAACCTAGAATGAAATAAAAATAAAATAAAATAAAATAAATAAAAACCTAAACAAAACTAAAAAAATAAAAAACCTAAATAAAATAAAAACTAAATAAACATAAAAATAATTAAAAAATAAAACCTAAACCTTAAACTAAAAAAAAAAAACCTAAACCTAAAATAATAATAAAATAAACCTAAACCTAAACTAAAATAAATAAAACATAAACCTAAACCTAAACTAAAGAAAATAAAATAAACTAAAAATAAATCCAAACTTAAACTAAAAAATAAAACCTGCAAA
This sequence comes from Cymbidium sinense, assembly GCA_021442155.1. Taxonomy (NCBI): domain Eukaryota; kingdom Viridiplantae; phylum Streptophyta; class Magnoliopsida; order Asparagales; family Orchidaceae; genus Cymbidium; species Cymbidium sinense. The sequence goes on along the minus strand of CM038220.1, from coordinate 82,806 downwards.
TAAGCCAAAAATAAAAATATAAAAGCTAAACCTAAAAAAAAACCTAAACCAAAACCTAATAATAAAAAATAAAACCTATACCTAAAAAATAAAATAAAAATAAAATTAAATAAAAAATAAACCTAAAAAATAAACTAAAATAAATAAACCTAAAATAAATAAACTAAATTAAATAAAAATAGAAATAAACCTAAGTGAAAATAATATTTAAAATAAAAAAAAATAAATAAAAAAATAAACTAAATAAACCTAATCCTACGATTTTAGTAAATTTAAAATAAATAAAAATATGTAAAAAAATTTTAAAAAAAATAAAAGGAAACCCTAACCTTGTACCCTAAACACTAAAACTAACCCTAATCCATAAACCTTAAACCTACACCCCTAAACCCTAAACATTAAATGCTAAACATTAAACCCTAAACCCTAAACCTTAATCCCTAAACCCTAAACCTTAATCCCTAAAACCTAAATAGTAAAACCTACAACCCAAAACCCAAAATCCAAACCCCAAACCCTAAATCACAAACCCTAAACCCTAAAAACCTCATGGAAACTAAAAAACACCTAAAAATAAAATAAATAAAAATCCCTAAACCTAAATAAAATGAAAAAATAAAAAAAAATAAAACCTAAACTAAAACCTAAAGATAAACATAAACATAAACCAAAAAATGATATAAAATAAAAAATAAAAACTAAACTAAAATAAAATTAATAAAAACTTAAACATAAACTAAAAAATTAAATAAACCTAAAAATAAATAACCTAAATAAAATAAAACCCAAATGTAAAATAAAAATAAAATAAACCTAAAATATAATAAAATAAACCTAAAAATAAAACATAAAAATAAACCTAAAAATAAAACATAAAAATAAACCTAAAAATAAAACATAAAAATAAATAAAAAATAAAACCTAAACCCTAAACTAAGAAAAATCAAAACATAAAATAAACAAAATAAAATAAACTTAAGCCTAAACTTAAGACTAAACTAAAATAAATAAAACCTAAACCTAAAAAATAAAATAATAATAATACTAAACTAAAAAATAAACATAAACCAAAACCTAAACCAAAAAATAAACTAAAATTTAAAACCTAAACTAAAAGAAATAAACCTAAAATAAATAAACTAAATAAATAAAAATATAAAATAAAATAAACTAAAATAAATAAAAATAAATTAAATAAACCTAAACCTACTAGTTTACTTAATTTAAAAAAAACTGTAAACCTTAAACCGTAAATCCTAAACCCTAAACCCTAAAACTAACCCTAAACCCTAAACTCTAAACCCTAAACCCTAAACCAACAACCCTAAACATACAACCATAAACCCTAAACCATAAAAAATCCTAAACCCTAAACCCTAAATCATAAACCTTAAACTCTAAAACCCTAAACCTTAAATCCTAAACCTTTAACCATAAACCCTAAACCCTAAAAACCCTAAACCTTAAACCCTAAACCCTAAAAACCCTAAACACTAAACCCTAAAATGTAAACACTAAACCCTAAACCCTAGACCTTAAACTCTAACCCTGAACCCTAAACCTTAAAACCCTAAACCCTAAACTAAATCTCAAATCCTAAAATACTAAACCACTAAACCTAAACCTAAAACCAAAACTAAAATAAACTAAATAAAACTTAAAAATAAAATAAATAAAAATACCTAAACCTAAAATAAATAAATAAAAAATAATAATAATAACCTAAACTAAAACCAAAACCTAAACCGAAACCTAAACCAATAAATACTATAAAATAAAAATAAACACTAAACTAAAATAAATTAAATAAAAATGTAAACTAAATAAATAAATAAATAAAACTTAAAAATAAGCCTAAAATAAAAAACCTAAACCCGAAACCTAAGAAAATAAAATAAAACCATAAACCTAAACCTAAAATTAAAAATATAACCTAAAGCTAAAAAATAAAATAAAAATAAAACTAAACTAAAAAATAAACCTAAACCTAAACCTTAACCAAAAAAAAAATAAACTAGAATAAAAAAGCTAAATTTAAAATAAATCAACCTAAAATAAATAAACTAAACTAAATAAAAATAAAAAAACCTAAATAAAAAATAAAAGAATAAAATAAAGTAAAATTATAAACTAAATAAATTAAATAAACCTAAACTTAGTAATTTCATTAATTTTAAAAAAAATAATAAAATAAAAATAAAAATAAAAAAAATAAAAATAAAAAAACCCTAACCTTAAACACTAAACCCTAAAACTTACCATAAGCCCTAAACCCTGAATCCTAAACCTACAACCCTAAACCCTAAACCCTAAACCCTAAAACTTAAAACCCTAAACACTAAACCCTAAACCATAAAACCCTAAACCATGAACCCTAAACCCTAAACCCTAAACACTAAATCCTAAAATCTACAACCTTAACCCCTAAACCCTAAACCCTAAACCCTAAAACAACCTTAAACCCGAAAAACCTAAGAACCTAAACCTAAATAAAATATTACCTAAAAATAAAAAAAATAAATAAACCTAAACCTAAATATAATAAAAACCTAAACTAAATCCTAAAGCTAAACTTAAACCTAAATGGAAAAATAAAATAAAATAAAAAATAAAAATTAAACTAAAATAAATTAAATAAAAACCTAAACTAAGCTAAAAAAATAAAATAAACTTTAAAATAAAAAACCTAAATAAAATGAAAACTAAACGTAAAATAAAAATAAAATAAACCCAAAATAAAATAAAATAAAAACTAAATAAAAACCTAAACCAAAAAAATAAACTTTAAAATAAATTAAAAATAAAACCTAAACCCTAAACTAAGAAGATAACATAAACCTAAAATAAACAAAATAAAATAAACCTAAAGCAAAACTAAAATAAACTAAACTAAAATTAAAAAACCTAAACCTAAACCAAATAAAGTAAACCTAAAAACTAAATAAAATAAAATAAACTAAAAATAAACCTAAACCTAAACCTAAAAATAAAATAAAACATAAACCTAAACCTAAAAAAAAATAAAACTAAACCTAAAAAATAAAATAAAATAAACTTAAACATAAACCTAAAATAAACTAAAAAATTAAACAAAGTAAATAAACTAAACTAAAAAAATAAAAAGTAAACCTAAATAAAAAATACAAAATAAAATAAACTTAAATAAATAAAAAAAATAAACTAAATAAACTAAATCTAGGTTTGCTTAATTTAAAAACCCTAAGCCCTTCACCCTAAACCCTAAATCCTAAATCCTAAACCCTAAACCCTAAACCTAAAACCCTAAAACAAACCCTAAACCTACAATCATAAACCTACATCCTTAATTCCAAAACCCTAAACCCTAAAATCCTAAAACTCCACTGACCCACAAACCCTAAAACCCCAAACCCTAAACTAAACCTAAACCCTAAACTAGCCTAAAACCCTAAAACTGAGCCCTCAAACCCTAAACTAAAGCATACACTTAAACCCAGCCCAAACTCCAATCCCTAAAATGCTAACCCTCAAACCCTAAACCCTAAACCCCAAACCCTAAACTTAAATATAAAGTAACTAAATAAATTATAAAATAAACCTAAACCCTAAAACCTAATAAACCTAAATCATCAGAATTGGTAGATCCTTGATGAAAGGAACATTAACGTCAACAAGGCTCAATTTAGATCAAGTGGTGGAGGTGGCGATTATCATAGTGGTGGTGGGGGGTATCTGGATGTGTTGGTGGATTTGGAAGTGGTGATTGAAGTAGTGGTGGTTATGGAGGTGGGAGGAGTGACAGAGGTTACAGCCGTGGTGGTGGCTGAGGGAGAGATCAGGGATATGATGGTGGATCCCGGTACTTGAGAGGACGGGGTGGTTCTAATGGGAAATGAAGAAACTGAAGAACGACCGATCCAATCTGCTGCTTATGGAACTATGTCTTTATAGTAGAGATGGTTCTAGTTATCTAGGCTTTTTATTTTTCTCTATGTGTGCTCATTTTTTTTCTATGTCATCGCTTGCATCTTAGAGAACTTGGTGTGTTACTTGGTTGATGAAATCAAAAAGAAGAAATGTTGAATTTGAATTTGTTCACTGTTAGAAAACCAAAAACCTTAAACCCTAAACTATAACATGAACCCTAGAGCTAAAACCTAAAGCCTAAACCCTAAAATCCATAAACCCTAAACCCTAAACCTTAAACCCTAAACCCTAAACTCTAAAACCATAAACCCTAAACCCTCATCTAAACATAAACCCTAAACACTAAAAAGCTAAAAACCTAAACCTAAACTAAATAAACCTAAAATTAAAAAAAATTAAAAACATAAACCAAAAAATAAAATAAAAACCTAAACTGAAACCTAAACCTAAACCTAAACCTAAACATGAACATAAAAAGAAAATAAATTGAAAAATAAAAACTAAACTAAAATAAAATAAATAAAAACCTAAACTAAAGTAAAAAAATAAAAAACCAAAATAAAATAAAAATAAAATCTAAAATAAATAAAAAAAGCTAAAATAAAATAAAACTTAATTAAAATCTAAACTTAAAAATAAACTAAAAAAAATAAAACATAAATAAATAAAATAAAACCTAAACTTAGACTAAAATAAAATAAACCAAAATAAATAAAACCTAAACTAAACCTAAAATAAAGAACCTAAATGCAAACCTAAAATATAAAAAAAAAATAAAACCAAAAATAAACTTAAAATAAAACCTAAAACCTAAACCTAAAATATAAAATAAAACCTCAATCTAAACCTATAAATAAAAAATAAAGCCTAAACATGAAAAATAAAATAAAAATAAAACTAAACTAAAAAATAAACCTAAACCTAAACCTAAAAAATAAACTAAAATAAAAAACCTAAATTAAAATAATAAACTAAACTAAATAAAAAATAAAAATAAAATCAAAACCCTAACCCTAAACTTTAAACCCTAAAATAAACCCTAAACCCTAAACACTGAACCCTAAACCTGCAACCTTAAACCCTAAACCTTAAAACCCTCAATCCTAAACCCAAACCCTAAACTAAAAAAAAAAACTAAACCTAAAATAAACAAAACATAATCCTAAACCTAAACTAAACTAAAGTAAACTAAAATAATTAAAACCTAAACCTAAAATTGAACCCTAAACTAAAAATAAACCTAAACCTAAACTAAAATATAAAATCAAAAAATGAACCTCAAATAAAAACCTAAAACCTAAACCTAAAAAAATAATATAAAAACCTATACTTAAAAAAAAAAAAAACCTAAACCTTAAAAATTAAATAAAACTAAAACTACAGAAGAATATAAGCATAAAATTAAACTAAAACCTAAATAATAAATTAAAATAAAAAACCTAAACTAAAATAAATAAACATATAATAAATAAACTAAACAAAAAATAAATAAAAATTAATCATAAATAAAAATAAAAAATTAAATAAACCTAAACCTACTGGTTTACTTAATTTTTTAAAAAAAAACCCTAAACCCTAAACCCTAAACCTTAAACCCTAAACTCTAATCCCTAAATGCTAAACCCTAAACTAATCCTATACCCTAAATCCAAAATGACAAACCCTCAAAACCCTAAACCCTAAAGCCTAAACACTAAACCCTAAATTCTAAACCCTAAACCCTAAACCCTAAACCCTGAAATACTAAACTCTAAAACCCTAAACCCTAAACACTAAAAGCATAAACCCTAAATCACAAAAGCCTATACCTTAAACATTAAATCTTAAACCCTAAACCCTAACTCTAAACCCCAAACCCTTAACCTAAATCTAAAGTAACTAAATAAATTAAAAAATACACCTAAACTATAAAACCTAATAAACCTAAACTCTAAGAATGGGTAAAACCTTAACAATAAGAACATCACCGTCAACTAGGCTCAGTCTAGATCTAGAGGTGGAGGTGTAGGCGGAGGCGGAGATTATTGCAGTGATGGTGGCAGATCTGGAGGTGCTGGTAGATATGAAGGTGGGCGTCGGAGCAGTGGTGATTATGGGGTAGCGAGGAGCGATGAAGGTTACGTCCATGGTGGTGATGGAGGGAGAGATTGGGGATATGATGGTGGATCCACTACTTGAGAGGCTGAGGTGGTTATGATGGGAACTGGAGAAACTGATGAACGGTCGATCCAAACTACTACTTATGGAATTATGTCTTGATAGTAGAGACTGCTCTAGTTATTTAAGGCTTTCAATTTGCTCTATTCATGCTCATTTTTTATCTATGTCATCGATTGTGCCTCAGAAAACCTGTGGTGCAACTTGGTTGATGAAATTGAAAAGAAGAAATGCTGAATCTAAATTTGTTCTCTAATAAAAAAAACCTTAAACCCTAAACTATAACTTAAACCCTAAACCTAAAACCTAAACCCTAAACCCTAAACTCTAAACCCTAAACCCTAAACCCCAAACCCTAAACTCTAAACCCTAATCCATTAACCCTAAAAAGCTAAATGCCTAAACCTAAACTAAATAAAACCTAAAAATAAAATATATTGAAAAACATAAATTTAACCCTAAATCTAAAAAAAAACTAATCTAAAATAAAAAAAATAAAAATCTAAACTAAACTAAACAACAAAAAACCTTAAAAAATAAAAAGGCAACAAAAGAAAATAAAATAAAATAAAATAAGGCAAAATAAATAAAGAACCTAAAAGAAATAAACCTAAAATAAGACATAAAATAAAAGATAAAACCTAGCCTATAAATAAAAACAAAGAAATAAACAAAATATAAGAAACCTAAACCTAAACTAAAATAAACTAAAATAAAATAAATAAAACCTAAACCAAAAAAATCTAAACAATCCTAAACTAAACAAAATAAATTAAAATGAAGTAAAAATAAATTGAAATCTAAACTAAAAGGTAAAACCTAAAAATAAACCAAAAATAAAAACCTAAAACCTAAACTTGATAAAATAAAAGAAAAAAATAAAAGTAAAACCTAAACCTAAAAAAAAATAAAGCGAAAAAATAAGCTTAAACCTAAAAAATAAACTAAAATAAAAAACCTAAACTAAAATAATAAACCTCAAAGAAATAATCTAAACTAAATAAAAAAATAATCCCAAATAAAAATAAAAAATCAAATCAAATCAATTAAATAAAAAATAAACTAAATAAACTTAAACCTACCAGTTTACTAAATTTTACAAAAAACCCTAAACCTTAAATCCTAAATTTTAAACCCTAAACACTAAACCCAAAACCCAAAACCCAAAACCCAAAACCCTAAAACTAATCCTAAACCATAAAGCCTAAACCTATAAACTTAAACCTACAACCTAAACCTACAACCCTAAGTCCTAAAACCATACACCCTTAACTCTAAGCCCTAAACTCTAAACCCTAAATGCTAAACCCTAAACCTAAACCCTAACACCTAAACACTAAACCCTAAACCCTAAAACCTAAAACCAACAACCCTAAACTTTAAACCCCAAACTGTAAACCCTAAACCCTATACTAACCTGAAACCCTAAACCCTAAGAATGGGTAGAACCTTGATGGCAGGAACATCACTGTCAACTAAGCTCAGTCTAGATCTAGCAGTGGAGGTGAAGGTGGAGGTAGTAGTTATCATAGTGCAGGTGGGGGATCTGGAGGTGCTGGTGGATTTGGAGGTGATTGTTGGAGCAGTGGCAATTATGGTGGTGGGAGGAGCGATGGAGGTTACAGCAGTGGTGGTGTTGGAGGGAGATATCAGGGATATGATTATGGATCTTGCTACTCGAGAGGCAAGGGTGGTTGTGATGGGAACTAGAGAAATTGAACAACGATCAATCTGATCTTCTGCTTTTGGAACTGTCTTTATAGTAGAGACGGTTCTACTTACCTAAGATTTTTTATTTGCTCTATGGGTGCTCTTTTTTTATCTGTGTCATTATTTACATCTTAGAAAACTTGGGGTGCTACTTGGTTGATGAAATTGAAAAGAGGAAATGTTGAATCTGAATTTGTTCTCTATTAAAAAAAATTTTAAACCCTAAACCCTAAACTAAAACTTGAACCCTAAACCTAAACCCTAAACCCTAAACCCTAAACCCTAAACCCAAAAAACTATAAACCCTAAACACTAAACCCTAAACCCTAAACCCTAAACCCTAAACCCTACAAGCCTAAACCCTAAACCTTAAACCTTAAACCCTAAACCCTAAAACCATAAAACCTAAATCCTAAAACCTACAACCCTAAACCATAAACACTAAACCCTAAACCCTAAACCCTAAACCCTATACTAACCCTAAACTCTAACCCTAAACCCTAAACCCTAAACCTTAAACCTTGAATAAAGATGTCATTAGGACTAGATTTGAAGAATGACCTAATCCTAACATAGTTATGGTAGCTAAAGAAAATCTCTTCAATAGACTTTCCCTTGACTATTTGAGATTTGAATACCCTAAGCCCTAACCCTAAATCATATTATAATACCATATATTATAGTATAATGTAGCATCATATATTTGAGCTTGAAGTGATGTTTTTTTGGATGTTATAGGATGTTTTGAAATATTTTTGTATATTATGGTATTGTGCCCTATAGTCTATATTAATATAAATCATAAAAATATTGATTTAATAAATTAGATGATAAAATTTGTTAAATGTGAAGTGGGAATTAGGTTGTAGTACCAAAGGTGTGCTACACCACTTGTAGTCTAAAATGTAAGATTTTCTGTTCAAATTAAATATTACATTTTGTAACATAGTATAACATCATATATGATAATATATTATTCTGTGCATTTTAATTTCTTCTAGTAATTTGAAATCATGTAGTCAAGCCTACACTAGCATTATTTATAAAAATGTTGATTTAGACATTAAAATGGTGGAATTTGGCCAAATTCATAATGAGTAGAGCATGGCATCATAATATATTGTTTCAATTTAAAATATGTAAGTGATACGACTAAAATATATAGTTCTTTATTGTTTAGACTAATTTTATGATTTTTATCTTAAGCAATCCCTTGTGATGTGATATGCAATATAATATAATATAATATGTTATAGTGTATTATAATATAAGATGCCATAACATAGTGTAGCATCATGCATTATAGCATATTATTATGTATTACTACATGTTGTTTAGCATATTTTAGTTTGTTAAAGTATGATGTAGTTGAGTTTGTATTGATATAATTCATAAAAATATTGATTTATAGGCTAAGATGATGGGATTTGACCAAATTTAAGGTAAGCTTTAGGGACATCATTAGGATGTGCTATGGCGTGTCATTTAATCAAAAGAATGGAATTTTGCATCCAAAATAAATGTTCTTTTTCAATCAAATTTTATAAATTTTTTGCTTAAAGTGATTCATTTTAAGGTGTAATGTAAGATAATATATTATATGAAAGCATAGTAAAATATAATGTACATAACAATATAACTTTACATATATATGAATGTGGTGGGGTGTTACTAAATGTTATTATACATTTTAGTATGTTTTACTTTTGTTATAACACATTGGGCCAAAACTCACAAAAATGTTAATTTGAAGGTTGAGATGGAAGGATTTGGCCAAATTCACGGCACACACTAAGAAGCAACACCAAAATTATGCTATTTTGTACCATTTCTAATAGAAAATAACAATTTTAGATCCAAAATGAACATTATTCATATTTTGAGAAAATTTTGTTATTTGTTTTATTAAGTGATTCTAATGAGGTGTAATGTTAGAAAATATATTATATTATAGAAAATTATAATATAACATCATATATCATAATATAATATAGTATGTTAAGTCATACTATAATATGTTTAGCATGATATTGTATAGTTAGTTTGAGCTTGCACCATCACAAATCATAAAGTGTTGATTATAATGTTAAGATGATGTAATTTGAATGGCTACATTGTTAGGATTTTGGTTGAAGTATTAAAGGTATGCATAAGAGAAGAAATAAGATTTGATGAGAATTCCATGACAAGGACATGGAGGCAGATCTGTTAGGGGATTATACATGCACTAAACATAACATGTGATGGGTTTATGTCGAGGGCATAGAAGCATAAAATCTATTGGGGATAAGATTTGAATTTGATTTGATTATATGATTTATGGAAAGAAGATCTGCTGGGGATAAAAATTTATAATCCACTTGTGATTATGTTTGAATTAACTTTATTTTATTTTGTTTTAATTGGTATGGAGACATATCTGCTAGAGGTATGGGCTCAAGTTCACTAGGGATCGGGTATATGCACCTTCCACTAGAGAAGTAGGTTGGGGCTATCCACTAGGGATTGTGATTTGAGTTTGATTTCATAGATTTGTTTGGGGATGTATTCTCTGTGGATAAGAGTTCGATTGGATTTCTTTGATTTAGACTCTACTAGGCCAGTTGGTTTAATTTGGCTCCACTTGGGAGGTTGGTTTTGAATTTGATTTATTTGCTTAATTTATTTGTATATGATTAAAGGCTCCACTGGGGAGAAGGGTTTAATTTAACTCGACTGGAAAAAAATAGATTGGCTTAAATTTAATCTGAGTTAATGTATGGACTTATCGGTGTGCGATGGACTCACTAAGATGGGGCTAAATCATCCTTGACCTACCTCAGGTTTACAAATCCAATGGGATAGTCTACTAGATGCGAGGTAGAGCTAGCTAACCTAATGAGTTTCCTTTCAGTGTTCAATGTTTATGCTAAGAAGAAGGCGTAGAACACTTACATCTTCCAAAGAGAAGAACAACTACTGGGGTGACCTATTAGATGCACAACAAATTGAACCTAACCTAGGGCGACTACTGAGTGAATGCTTCTATGGATTTATGTCAACTCAAAAATAGTCAGGATTAATTTTATTTTAATTTCATGTGATTCGATGTGGTTTGTTTGGTTTAGTTTAATTTTGAATTGAGGGCATATCTACTAGGGATGTGAGCTCGATCAAATTTGATAGACTTAATTTATGGACCATGTCGGTGTTTGATGGACCCACTGAGAAGGGGATATATCAGACTTATCTTAGATTTACAAATCCAAAAGAATAGTTTACTGGCCGTGGGGTAGAGCTTGCCAACCTAAGGGGTTTCCTTTCGATGTGCAACGCCTATGCTAGAATGAAGGCATAGCAGACTTACATCTTCTAAAGTTGGGAACAATCGCTAGGGTGACATGTTGGTAGCACAACAAATTGAACCCAACTTAGGGGTGACTATTGAGTGAATGCTAGTGGGGACTTATATCAACTCAAGAGTAGTTAGGCAATTCCTATAGGGAGTTTTGTCGATGCTACCCTAAAGATAGGTTACCTACTTGGGAAAAGGTACTACTAGGGGTGACCTCCTAATCCACATATGAACCTATATTTTGTTTATATGTTTGTCTAGACCCTATTGGTGTGCATGGGACCACACTGAGAAGGTGCTATGTCATCCTTAACCTATCTTAGATTTATTGGACCTAGCAAGAATATGAACATCCACAGAACAGATTCTCCAACAATAGGGGTTGTTACTAGGAAAAGGGAACTGTCTAATCTGATAGTAACCCAGGTAGTGTCTAAATGGGATTCCAAATGATGTGATCCAAATATAGTGCCCACAAGGGAGGTGCTGCTAGGGGAGTTAGCTTGAGCCCTAAAAAAGTAATCCTATAGGTGTATGGTGGCCAACTCAATGAGAAAGCATAGTAGACTTACATCTTCCATGAGTGGTGTATCCTAAGGTGCGAGAACCAATCAACCTAAGCCGTATCCATCAGCATAGTGAGAACCAACCAACCTAAGGTGCCCATTAATGTACAATGATCAATCTAGAAAGAAAGCATGTAGGCTTACAACTTTCCAAGTAGAATTGATCATCAGGATAGTCTATCATTGACGAGACAAATGCTATCTGACCTAGAGCGATTACTAAACGGGGAGCCCCGAAGAAGGGCTAGACCGAGACTTGATGCAGTAAGGAAGGAAGAAGCCACTAGGGGACTTATCCTAAACCATAAATATACTCAACCCAGTCACTTCACGAATCTAAGAAAAAATTGTAGCAGACTCACATCGTCTTAAACAAAGCCAACATGAGGTAGCTTACCTACCATGCAGTAAGGTCTACCAAACTAAGAAGTACTCATCAGTGTACAGTGGCCAAGTAAGGAAGGAAAGTATAATAGACTTACATCCTCCAAAGTAAGAAGACCACTAGGGTGATACACAAGTAGGGTAGCACGTCAGCCTGACCCAGAGCAGCTATTGAATGAGTGACGTTGGGGACATTATCTCAACTCAGAGTAGCCCAAGATAAAAGAAATGGGTTTGTTTTATATGTTTATGTGTAGTATGTGTTTTTGTTGTGTAAATGAAGCATAGGACATCACTAAGATTCCTTACACCAACCCTAAACACATCATGGCAGATTCAGAAATAAGAATACTTTCAACATGGAAGAGATTGAATTTGAAATGGTATTTTCATTAATGATAGTTATTTTCAAACATGATTTATAATATTTCTTTAAGTAGAGCCCATTGATTGGGAGCATTGGGTGCTCTCCCTTATGATTAATAAGTTGTTAAGATTCTCCTTGGTAGGCCTTCTCTATGGTAAAAGGTCCTTCCCAAGTGGGTTCAAACATACCTCCCATCTTACAATGGGCAACACTCGGGTCTCCTTAGAATTAAATTAAGCTCTCTCACTTAAAAAGCTCTAGGATGGACCAACTTGTTGTGAGCTTGAATCATTTTAGCTTTGTACAACTCGAGGTTTTGGCATGCTCATATGCATCTCTCCTCCAAACCTTCAAGCTCTTCTAACCGTAACTTGGTGTTATGCTCTATTATGATCTTGCTACTACAACTATCCTTAGTGATGGGAGTTCTAATAATAGAGAACCGCCTGCACCCATACGCTAAGGAGAAAGGAGTAGACTAAGTTGGAGTTCTATATGTGGTGTGGTGGGCCCACAAGGCTTTAACTAACTACTCATGCCACTGTCGCTTTGTTATTGTCGAGTGTTCTACTTAGTATTTGGATGAGAGTTTGTTGAAGTCTTTTAATAAGACATTTTCCCTCATGTAGTTGATGGTATAATATCTCCAATGTATGTTGTGTCTTCAGGCAAAGTTCTTAATCTCAGTGCTCTTGAATGCAGTATCATTATCAGATATAATTCATCGAGGCACTCTGAACCTATAAACGATATGGCTCCTAAAACCATGGAACACGTGCTGAGCTATGACTTCTCTGAGCAGAATCATCTTCGCCCATTTGGAAAAGTAGTCAGTAGCAGCTAAGATGAACCGATGACCCTTATAAGAAGGAGGATCAATCGAACCCACTATGTCAGTACCCCAACATACAAATGGCCATGAGGCCAATGTAAGATGTATAATGTTGGGTGGTTGGTGTAGGACCACACCATGTATTTGACATTGGTGGCATCACCTTGCCATATCCTTGCAATGTTTGATCATCGGCAACCAGTAGTATCCTAGTCTCTTGATCTTGGCTTTCATCTTCAGACCAAATTGGTTGGCTCCACATAAACCTAAGTGTACCTCGGTCATGATTTTATGGGCTTCATCATTGTCTAAAGAACGTAACACATATGATCAAAAGAACATCGGTACAAGACACCATCCACAAGAGCATAGGAAAGTGCTCTCTGCTTCATCTGATGGGCTTGGGATTTCTCTTGAGGTAGTTTGCCTTTATTTAGGTAATCCATGAATGGTTGCCTCCAATCTAAATCCTCATCCTTATTGGCAATGTAAACCTCCCCTTCAAGGGAGTACTTTTTGATGAGTTAAATATCAATAAGAGATATGACTTATCTATTTTGGACCTTCATTGATATGGACTCATCCTCCAGACATGCTAACTCCTTGGCAAGCTTTGCTAAAGCATATGCTATGGTGTTCTCTCCTCGAGGAATCTTATAAATGGTAACCTTTGGAATTTAGGCCAACAACTGCATGGTGTACTTATGGTTGTGATGGAGCTTGGGCTTTATAACGTTATAGGACCTAGCAATTTGGTTGATAACTAGCTGAGAATCCATGAAGACATTGATTTTCTGGATGCTTAGACTAATGGCTAACTCTAGACCAGCAATCAAAGCCTCATATTCGGCTTCATTCTTGGTGCAAGGATTGGACAGATGATATGCAAATTTCATCACATTGACATCCATAGTTAAGAGAACTATTCCTACCCCTGCCTTTCTTGGAATAGTAGATTGTGGTTCTTCTCCTCTTTCAGAGGAACCTACACCACCAAAGTACATCTCCCAATGGTGAATGCTAGTATCCCCTAAGTTCATAATTTATTTATCGGGGAGATCATCACTAAGCAGAGAGTCAGCAGAAAGTGGGTGTGCTGCTTAGAAATCCACTAGTGTTTGTCCTTTCACCGCACAGAGGAGTATGAAGGTAATGCCAAATTGTGAGAGGGTCATGGACCATCGTACCAACCATCTGGATAGCATCAGCCGTGTCATGAGAGATTGTAGTGGATTGATCTTAGAGATTAAGTTCACCATATGAGGAAGCATGTAGTGATGTAGCTTTTGGGATGCAAAGATTAAAGCTAAGCAATGCTTCTCAATGGCTGGATAATTACCCTCGATAGGGATTAGATGGAAGCTGAGGTAGTAGAGTACATTTTCTTTTCCTTTATCATTAACTTGGGCCAACAAAGAACTAAAGGAGTTGTCTAACATAGCATTGTAAAGTATAAGTGGCTTGCCCGGGATAGAGACTACTAGAATTGGTAGCTTCATCAGGTAATGCTTAATTTATTTGAAGGCATGCTAACACTTATCATCCCACTTGAACTTGGCATCCTTTTTTACAAGTGCTGAGAATGGTTGGCATCTTCCCGATAGCTTGGATATAAAACTTCTTAGATAGACAAACTGCCCTTGGAATGATCTGTGTTGAGTTAAACTTTTTGGGGGTGGCATTTTTAATATCACCTTGATCTTCTTCGAATTGATTTTGATTCCTTGGTGTTGAACAACAAACCCAAAGAATTTCCCTGAAGCTACTCTAAATGCACATTTCAGGGGGTTCATTTTGAGGTTAAATTATCTTAACTGTTCAAAAACTACTCTCAAGTCAAAGAGATGGTATTCCTTTTCTCAACTTTTGACCCCAAGATCATCGACATAGCACTCGACTTGATGAAGAATGAGTTTGTCAAAGATTCGAGTCATAGCCCAGTAGTATGTACCACAGGCATTTTAAAGGATGAAAGGCATGACCTTATAACAATAGATTATGATCGGGGTTCTAAAAGTAATGTTTCTTGCATCTTCAGGGGCCATCATTATTTATTTATATCTAAATGAGCCATCCATGAAAGAGAAGACTGCATGAGATGAGGTGATGTCCACCATCAGCTTTGGGATTGATAGTGGAAATTCATCTTTTGGACATGCCTTATTTAAACCCCTAAAATTGATGCATATGTGAACATGGCCATTCTTTCTCTTAACTCAGATGATGCTGGCTAATTAGGTAGGGTAGTTTTCTTCCCAGATGAAGCCAGCATCGATCAGTTTCTTGACTTCAGAAATGGCCTATTATTTTATGTCTAATCGTATGCATCTAGGACCTTGCATGATAGGGTTAGTAGTACACTCTATTGCTAGTTTATGAACTACTATGTTAGGAGCCAATCGAGGCATTTCTTTATAACTCCATGCAAAGCAGTCCTTAAACTCAGTCAATAGCCTAACTAAGTTATTAGTTTTTATTTCATTCAACAAGGAACTGATGTTCCTAAGTTGATTTCCTTGAGCTTATTGATGGTTGACTTGATCTCTTCGTGGAACTTTGGCGGTCTGTCTTTGAATTCAAAATCATCTAGATCATCTGAAGTTTCTAAGCCCAACTCCTCATATGAGTTAATGTGATTTGAATAGAACCTATCAGATTCCAAATGATTAGTGATGACTAAGCAGTAATCATCATCTTCGATTGGACCCACTATACCGAATCCTAGTCTTGGCCTTGATAGAGAGCTTTTGCATTTGTTCTTCCATATTCTTTCGAAGTAGTCTGACCTGTGCTTTGACCAAGTATATTGGATTAACCCTTTCTTTGCTAAATTATGAACACAAGGCAAGTACCAATCAAAAGGTAATTCTATGAAATCTTTATATGAATCATCCTCAAGTTCTGCATCAACTTCTTGACTTGAAGATGATGCTCTTAGAAAGAACTTATGAGTTTTCACAACTGTAGATGACTTAGGGGCTTCCTTAACTACCAAACCCTTAGCTTTTTGAGAGGAATGTGGGGTTAGAGCTATGGTTCCCAACTGATGCCTAACTATTTCACATATAGACTTGGATACACTTATGCTTTGTTTTGGAGCCTGGTCTTCATTGCTATCTGGCTCAAGTGTCACCTCCAAGGGAATCTACTACTGAGAATAGCTATTTGGTGTGCGAACCAAATCAAAATTAATTGAAACCAAAGCCTACAATCATCTTAAATTGGTTAGCTAAACCCAAACCAACACCCAACCCAAACTAATTTGGCAAATTTGGTCAAATTGGTCAACTTAACCCATTTGACCCAAATGAATTCAAATGAGCCAAAATTAAATCTAAGCCAAACTAAACCAAACCAATTGAACAAAAACATCCCAAATGATCACATGAACTTGGCCCAACCCTAGTTTCACCCAATTTGACTAATTGGTCAGCTTGACCCAACCTAACCTAATTTGACCTAAATGAGTCAAATTGAGCCAAACCTAACTAAATCAACTCCAATTGACTTGAAATTTGGGCTAACCCACTTTTTGGCTCATTTCAAATCTTCCCAAGTCAAATACAATGCTAAATGATCATTCTACCTTTAGGTCAAGGGCATCACATGAGACAAATCACCCATGTAAGTGGTCATTTCCATTCCTTGGCCACTTGGTACTCTCCTAATGGTCAACCTAGGCACCTAAGACACTACCCAACCTGACCCAAGGGGTGGTTGGGTCGATCATGACCCATGGGAGGTGAAATCACCTCACCGTCCCCATTAAAGCATTTGAAACTCATAGGCCACCCATGATTTCTCTTTTCCAACCACATCCACACCTTCAACCAACCAAGCTGAGCCAACTCACCTCCTCCCTGCCACCCACGACTCTCAGATGGTCGGACAGCCACTAGAAGCCAAACCCAATCCCACCGTCCGATCAAGATGAAGGGCGGTATACACCCCCTCGTTTCTTCTCAGACACACACAAAAATCATTCCTCAGAGCCCTAGCTATCCAAGATGAGCTGCTAGAGCCATTCCCTAAGCTCCCAAGCTCATTTCTTGATCAAAAATGCCATTCTGCGTCAAAATAAGACACTCCCATTTCTGACCTACCTTCCCCATTTCTCCATCGAACTCAAATTAACTTTGCACGCACCTTTCCTCAGCCACGTCGAGCAAGAATGAATCATCTCCAAGCTTCTCGAGCACCGAAGGTGGGTCTTCGATCAAAGCCGAGCTTCAAATCATTGGTTCGTGGCTTTCAGAGCGAACGTCGAGGAATTGATCCAATTGTTCAGCAACGTCTCCACATAGGCATTGAGTCATGTAAGTTTTAAGTAGCCAATCCCACCATGCCATGTGGAAAGAGTGCCGCGTCAGCATGCCATGTGGCCCCAATAGGATTAGGCTTTAATTAGAATTAATTAATCATTTTTATTTGCTGAAACTTCTAAAAATAATAAAAAATCATCGAGAAATAAAAAATGCAAATAAATACTCATTTAAAAGGTATTTTAGAGGAGAATTAATTAAAAATGATCTTAACTAATTTTGAATAGTAATTAAGGTTTAATTAAGGTTTATTTATTAATTTTATTAGCTTAATTACTCCTTAATTACTTGAGCAATTAATCCCAAATTTTGTGGTTTAATTTAATGGGATGACCTCTGCTTACCATGATTTTCTTGCAATTTATTGCTCACTTAATCAAGAAAATTTTCTAATTAAACCTTAACTACTCTTTTAAGTTAATTAGTGATTAATTAATCCCATGAACAATAACAAATTTGTTAATTAACTTTATTAATCATTGTTCAATAGTAAGGGAACTAAGGAAAAGGCTTGGGACCCCTTTCCCTAAGTTCATTTCACCCTTTTTTAAAATGAAATTAATTAAGATTTAATTAATTAATTAAATCACTTAATCAAATTAAAATCATAATTCCATCAGACCTTAGCTAATTAAATCACAAGATACATCTTTAGGTGTTTAATAACCTAATGGAGTTTACTGAATTGTTTAGTTCACATGTGTGCGAAAACCATAAGAGTAATTAATTAAGTCCCTTAATATTATTAACTATTAATCATGAGCCAATTGCATTAGGCCCCTTTTATATCCTAAGATCATTGCATGTTTATTTTTCATGCATATCATGTTGGCTCATAATTATATAGTTAATTACTTTAAGGTGACATTTTTAAGGGTAATTAATTTAGCTAATTAAGGGTTCAACATAATTAACCCATGTAATCAACTTAATTACATTTCCTTAAATTCAATCAAATGTGAGAATGGGTTTAGAACAACAAGTGATGATTTCTCTTCTCCTCTTTAAATCAAATCAAATCCGAAACATAATTAATAAGAAGCTTTGGTTTGCTTTAAATAATCTTATTTGATTTGATTGTCCTTGAGAACTATTTTTGTTGAATGAATCACATACTTATATTTGATTGTCCTCTTTCTAATCATGTTAAATTTGGCATGTCATTTGAATCCATGCATCCATCTTTTCAAAATCAAGTAAAATAAAATGGATATCCTTTATGTAAGCATGCATGTGTTGAGTTAATTTAATATATGCGTGGCTATTATCACTATTAAATCCAAATGTATTTTTTAAAAGCTTATAAATGAATAATAATGTGTTATGATGGTAGTTATAAGTACTTAAGAAATGCATGTGCCTATACCTTAAGTGTATGAATGTTTGGTTCTCTTTCCTCCATTCATGTGTTGAATTATATCAAATTAAATGGTAATGGGTATCTCACGAACATCTCAGGAACATCTCAGGAACATGAGGCTTTAGCTAGCCCCAAGGAGGTCATGTCAATACCTCACTTCCCTAGTTTGTTACTTGGTTGATGAAATCAAAAAGAAGAAATGTTGAATCTGAATTTGTTCTCTGTTAAAAAAAAAACCAAAATACCTCAAGCCTAAACCAAAACTTGAACAGTAAACCAAAAACAAAAACCCTAAACCCTAAACCTTAAAAACCCTAAACCCTAAAACCTACAACCCTAAACCCCAAACCCTAAAGCCGAAACCCTAAACCCTAAACCCTAAACCGTAAACACCAAACCCTAAAATCTTAAAAACCTAAACCTAAACTAAATAAAACCTAAAAATAAAATAAATAAAAAAACTTAAACCTAGATAAAATAATAAAATAAAAAAAATAAAATCTACACTAAAACTTAAACCTAAACCTAAACCTAAACCTAAACCTAATAAATAATAAAATAAAAACTAAACTAAAATAAAATAAAATAAAACTTAAACTAAACTAAAAAATAAAATAATCTAAAAAATATAAAACCTAAATAAAATAAAAACTAAACATAAAATAAAAAAATAATAAACCTAAAATAAAATAAAAAAAAACTAAATAAAAGGCTAAACCTAAAAATAAAACCTAAAAATAAATAAAAAATAAAACTTAAACCCTAAACTAAAAAAAAACCTAAACCTAAAATAAATAAAATAAAATAAACTAAACTAAAATAAATACAACCTAAACCTAAACCTAACCTTAAAATAAATAAAATGAAATAAACTAAAAATAAACCTAAACCTAAACAATAAAATAAAAAATAAAACTAAACAAAAATAATAATAAACATGAACCTAAGCCTAGACATAAAAAACAAACTAAATTTAAAACTTAAACTAAAATAAATAAACTAAATAACATAAAAATAAAAATATACCTAAATAAAAATAAAAATAAAATAAACTAAAATAATTAAAAAATGAACTAAATTAAATAAATAAATCAAAACCTACCGGTTTACTTAATTTTTTAAAAAAAACCATAAATCCTAAACCTTAAACATTAAACCCTAAATCTTAAACCCCTAAACTGAGCCCAAACCTTCCCTAAACACTGACCCCCTACAACCTACACATTAAACCCTAAACCCAACCAATGTGTACCCACCCTAAAACTAAATCCTAAATACACTACCACTAAACCTGACCCTAAACCATAAACCCTAAACCCTGGGGATGGGCTACCCTTAAACCCTGAGCCACCCTGACCCTGGTGCAAGCCATAAACCCTAAAGCGTGACTACCCACTGACCTGACCTAAACCCTAAACTCTAAAAACCAAACACTATACTAAACCCTAAATCCTGGGCCTTAACCCTATCGTGAAACTGAGCCACCCTAAATCTAAAAACTAAACCTAAACTAAATAAAACCTAAAAATAAAATAAATAGAAAAACCTAAACCTAAATAAAATAAAAACCAAAACCGAAACCTAAACCTAAACCTAAAAATGAAATAAAATAAACTAATAAAAATAAACTAAAATAAAATAAATAAAGATCTAAACTAAACTAAAAAATAAAATAAACCTAAGAATAAAAAATGTAAATAAAATATAAACTAAATAAAAACCTAAACCTAAAAAATACACCATAAAATAAAACCTAAAAAATAGATAAAAAAATAAAGCCTAAACCCTAAACTAAAAAAAAAAACCTAAACCTAAAATAAAAATAAAATAAAAATAAAATAAACCAAAACCTACACTAAAATAAACTAAACTAAAATAAATAAAACCTAAATGTAAACCTAAACCTATACTTAACCTAAATAAAATAAAATAAATAAAATAAACCTAAACCTAAACTAAAAAAATAAAACATAAAAATAAAACTAAAATAAAAATCTAAACCCTAAACTTAAAAGATTAAATAAAAACCTAAACCTAAAAAAATAAAATAAAAATAAAACTCAACTAAAATATAAACTCAAACCTAAACCTAAACATAAAAAATAAACTAAAATAAAAAAAAACCCAAACTAAAATAAATAATCCTAAAATAAATAAACTAAACTAAATAAAAATAAAAATAAAAAATAAACCTAAATAAAGATAAAAATAAAATAAACTAAAATAAATAAATAAAAACTAAATAAACCTAAATCTACCAATTTACTTAATTTTGAAAAAAAAATCATAAACCCTAAACCCTAAACCTTAAACCCTAAACCCTAAACCCTAAACCTTAAACCCTAAACCCTAAACCCATCTATCATTTAAATAAAAATTATCACCTTGACCAGTTAGCTAACCTGTCTATCATTCCTTTTATTATGTCTCTTGAGGATAATGATTGCTTGGTTGCTCCTCCTTGGGATGAGAAAATTTTTAATATTCTTAATGGCATGAATGTTGATTCTATTGTAGGGTCGGATGGCTACTCTACTTTATTCTTTCAAAAGCTTGATTTATTATTAAATCTAATCTTGTTAATTCTATGAGGGATTTCTTTCTTGGGAATTCTATTCCTAAATACTTCACTTCTAGTAATATTATTCTTATTCCCAAGAAAGATAATCCTGACTTCTAGAATGATTTCAGACTTATTAGTCTTTGACTTTCTTTAATAAATTGATTTCTAAAATTTTGACTAGTAGGCTTGGTAAATTTCATCCTAAGATTATTTCTCCTAATCAAACTGGCTTTGTAAAAGGTAGGACAATCTCAAACAATTTCTTTCTTGGGAAAAAAATAATTCATTATTTAAATGTGAAAACAAGAGGTGGCAATTTACTTTTGAAGCTTGATATTAACAAATCTTATGACAACATTTCTTGGAATTTTCTTAACAGCATTCCCTCTTTACTTGGTTTCTCTACTAAATTTATCTCTTTGGTTAACAATATCATTTATAATGGTTTGTTCTCTTTAGTGATTAATATTGAAAACTTTGGTTTCTTTAAATCTTCCCAAGGTATTAGACAAGGTGATATCTTTCTCCGTCTCTTTTTATTATTGCTATTGAATATTTGTCTCGTTGGGTTAATTTTTTGTTTGAGAAAAATTCTAGCATGTATTTTAGGAATCTTAGTGGTTTGGCTATATCCCACTTAAGTTTTGCAGATGACTTCATTATATTCTATAATGGCTCATTACAATATGTTAAAAAACTGAATATTTTTTTGAATAAGTTTGATAAGGAAAGTGGCCTTGTGATTAGTACTCAGAAAAGCTATTTTTTCTCCTCTGTTTCTATTTATGCTCATTGAATCAATAGAATAAAGGATATTAATAGTTTTTCTCATCAATGTCTTATTATCAAGTATTTAGGTTCTCCTTTATACTGTGGTCCTAATAGGTCTCACCTTTTTGATGAGGTTATGCAGAATATTCAGAATAAGATTTCTACCCTTGAATTTCATTCTTTTGGTGGTAGATTAATTGTTATTAAAGTATTATTTACTCACTTTCTTTTTATTTGCTGGTTAATATTGTTCTTACTTCTCTTTTTATTATACGGATTGAAAGTCTTTTAAAAAATAGTTTTCGGGCTCTAGTATTTTGACCAAAACATTTCATTGGGCTTCTTGGAATAACACGTGTGGTACTTTATTTGAAGGTGGTCTTGGCTGCAAGTCCTTGTTGGATTCCACTAATATTTTTTCTTATAAACTTTGGTGGAATTTTAGGAAGACTGTTAGTCTTTGGGCTAATTTTATGAATTACAAATACTGCAAAGGTAAACATCCTTTAACTTGTAGCTATAAGCATGGTGACTCTATTGGTTGGAAACATCTTTGTGTTGTTAAATGGCAAGCAGAACCTCTCATTTTCTAGGGTATTAATAGAGGCTCCTCCTTTTTTTAGCAAGATAATTGGATGGGGAAGTCCTCTTTGATTCTATGCTTAATACTCACTCTACTTCTTCTTTGAAAGTTACTCATTTTATTTTAAATGGTGATTGGAATCATTATCTTTTGTATGACTTAATTCTCGATTGCATTTGTAATAATATTACCAAGATTCCTATTGATGGTATTATTTTTTATCATGTTTTTTACAGCATTTCTAGTAATGGTGATTTTTCCTTTAAAGATACTTGGCATCATATTAGAGAAAATAAACCCTCTTTGCCTGTCTATTTTAAGATTTGGAATAACATTATCCCTACCTCTTATTCTATTCTTGTTTGGAGTATTTTAAGGGATTTTATTGCTGTTGATTCTTTACTTTTGGAGAAAGGTTTTAATCTTCCATCTAAATGCTTGTGTTATTTTCATATTGAGAATGTTAGTCATGTATTTGTTAATGGTGTTATTGCCTCTAAAGTTTAGAATTGGTATGAGGACTTATTCAACCTTAGCTTTTTTAATGGTAATTTTACCTTAATACAGCTTCTTAACTCTTATTTTCTTAATACTGCCAAAGGGCATATCAAAATTGTCATGGCTATTACTTTGATTTGGTTAATTATGCTTGATAGAAACAATGCTAAACATTGTAATGATCCAATGAATCATAAGAGGATTATTGCTAGGACTGAAGAAAAAAATTCATTCTTTACATAAGGCTGCTCTTCTTAATGGTACTAATTTTAGAGGTTGCAAGTTTGTTGCTTCTAAATTGGGTATTAAGTTTCCTTATTGTGACTTGCCTCTTTCTTATAAAATCATTTATTGGATTAAGCCTCTTAATTTCTATATTAAGATAAACACTGATGGCTTTGTTGCACTTAACAAATCTAGTTGTGGTGGTATTTTTCACAATAATCTTGGGAGTATTATTTTGGCTTTCTCCACTCTTCTTTCTTCTACTTCTGTTATTATGACTGAACTAATAGCTATTTATCATGCTCTTAATCTTTGTTTGGAGAAGAATTTTCTTTCCATTTGGTTGGAATCAGATGCTGAGATGGTTGTTACTATGATCAACTCCAATCATAAGGGTAATGCTGATTTTTTCTACTTACTTAGGAATATTAAAGCTATTTTTTCTAAATTGCCTTTTAAGATGACTCATATTTTGAGAGAAGGTAATGCTTGTGCGGACCTTTTAGCTAGCTTGGGGAGTAATCTTTCTGATTTTACTTTATTTTCCAATGATAATATTCCTAAGAAATTAAGAGGCCTTTCTAACTTAGATAATGTTGGTTTGCCTTATGTCAGATTTACTTAATTTCTTTTTTTCCTTTTATGTTAGTGGTTGCTATCCCTTGTTCCTGACTAACTTTGCTGCTTGGTTGGGTGCATTTCTCTGAGGTTTGTTGGCAATGATGGCTGGGATGTTTCTTTTTCTCTTTGGTCTGTAACCTTTCTTTGTGATTGTAACCCTTCCTTTGGAGGTTTCGGTGCTCACAAAAATTGGTTGCTCCATTTTCTATATTAAGCCCGAGCCTTTCTTTCGCTCTTCCTCCCTTCCTTTTCTTTTCTTTCTTGATCTTTCTCTTACTTTTCTTTCTGTGGGTCTTTCTTCTTTTCTTTACAGGTATCAACTTCTGCTTGTGGCTTCTGTTGCTCTCCCTCTCCTATTGTTCTCTTTGTGGTCTTCGGCTATTTCTTTTTTGCTTTTGTTTTGTTGTTCCTTTTTGTAGGTTTCTTTTTCTTTCTTGCTTCTAGTTGTAATTGTTTGGGGAATTTTTCTCTTTAAGTTGATTGTAGCTCTTGAAGCGTAAGTTTTGAGGATTTTCCCCTTTTAAGGTCTTTTGTAATCCCTCTTTGTGGCAAAAAAATTTATCCCCACCGTGGGTTTTATAAAAAAAAACCCCTAAACCCTAAACCTACAACCCTAAATCCTAAACTCTAAATCCGAAACACTAAAAAACCCTAAACCCTAAACCCTTCCCTAACCCTAAACCCTAAACCATAAAAGCATAAACCTTAAAACCTTAAACCCTAAACCCTAAACCCTAAACCTTAAACCCTAAACCCTAACCCTAAACCTAAACACTAAACCCCAAACCCTAAACCTAAACCTATTGTAACTAAATAAATTCAAAAATAAACTTAAACCTTAAAAACTAATAAACCTAAACCTAAACATTAAGAATGGCCAGAACCTTAACGGCAGGAACATCACCGTCAACTTGGCTCAGTATAGATCTGGCGGTGGAGGCCAAGGCGGAGGCGGGGGTTACCGCAATGGTGGTGGAGGATCTGGAGGTGCTAGAGGGATATGGAGGTGGTGGTCGGACCAGTGGTGGTTACGGAGGCAGGAGGAGCGACAAAGGTTACAGCTGTTATGGTGGCATAGGGACAGATCTGGGATATGATGGTGGATCCCGCTACTCGAGAGATCGGGGTGGTTCTGATGTGAACTAGAGAAAGAAACAGAAGAATGGCCAATCCGATTTGCTGCATATGGAATTTTGTCTTTATAGTAGTGATAGTTCTAGCTATCTAGGGTTTTTTATTTGCTCTATGCATGCTCATTTTTGATCTGTGACATCGCTTGTGTCTTAGAAAACTTGGTGTGTTACTTGGTTGATGAAATTGAAAAAGAGAAATGTTGAATTTGAATTTGTTCTCTGTTCAAAAAAAATACCAAAAACCCTAAACCCTAAACTAAAACCTAAACCCCAAACCAAAAACCTAAACCCTAAACCCTAAACCCTAAAAACCCTAAACCTTAAACCCTAAACCCTAAACCCTAAAACCATAATGCTAAACCTAAACCCTAAAACCTAAACCATAAACCCTAAACCCCAAACCATAAAGCCTAATCATTAAACCCCAAACCGTAAACCCTACATGCTAAGCCCTAAACCATCAACTAGCCCTAAACCCTAAACCCTCAACTAACCATAAAATTATAAAAAAAAAACCTAAACCTAAACTAAATAAAACCTAAAAAACAAATTAATTTAAAAATGTAAACCAAAATAAAATTAAAAAACAAAATAAAATAAAAACCTAAATAAAAACCTAAACCTAAACCTAAACCTAAACCTAAAAAGAAAATAAAATAATAAACAAAAACTAAACTAAAATAAAATAAATTAAAACCTAAACTAAAAACTAAAAAATACCTAAAATAAAACCTAAACCTAAACCTTTAAAATAAAATAAAATATAAACCTAAAGATAAAATAAAAATAAACTCTAAACCTAAAATAAAACTAAACAAATAATATAAATCTAAACCTAAACCTAAGAAATAAATAAAATAAATAAACTAAATAAATAAAACTAAAATAAATAAAATAAAATAAACTGAAATAAAAACACTAAAAAAAATAAACTCACACTAAACCTAAACCCTAAACCTAACCCTAAACAACTGAGCCCTAAACTACCCAACCACTGACCCTAAAATGACCCTACCCTAAACCCCACCCTGACCCTAAACCTAAATGTTAAATGCTAAATCTTAAATCAATCCAGGCCAACCTTAACTGATCCACCACTGAGCCTACCACACCCACCTTACTAAATCATAACCCAGATCATAAACCCTAAACCTATGCTGAGCCATGAGCTGACCATCCAAACCTCCCCCAGGCCATTATGGGCCCTGACCCTCCACACCCAAACTCCACTCTAAACCCTCCCACTGAGCTTCTGACCTCCACAGGCCCAGGCCCTAAACCATCCAGCCCAAACTGGGCCCTGGGCCAAACCCTGGGCCCCTAAACCCTGGGCCTGAGCCTACACTACCTGTGCCCACACCGAGGCCAAAACCTAAACCTAAACTATTAGGCATAAAATAAAATAAATAAAACCTAAACTTAAATCAAATAAAATAAAACCTAAACTAAAACTTGGACCTACTAAAAATAAAATAAAATTAATAAACATAAATAAAATAAAACATAAAACCTAAACTAAACTAAAAAATAAAATAATCTTTGGGATAAAAAACCTAAATAAATCAAAACTAAACATTAAATAAAGAATAAAATACCTAAAATAAAATAAATAAAATTAATAAAACCTAAACCTAAAAAATAAACTTTAAAATAAAACCAAAAAATAAATAAAAAATAACACCTAAAACCAAAATAAAGAAAAAAATACTTAAACCCTATATTAAAAAAACCCTAAACCTAAAATAAAAAACTACCTAAACCTAAAGTAAAATAAACTAAACAAAATTAAATAAAACCTAAACCTAAACTTAAACCTTAACTAAATAAAATCAAATAAACTATAATAAACTAAAAAATAAATCCTCAAAATAAACTTAAAAGAAAAACCTAAAACCTAAACCTTAAGAAAAAAAAACCTAAACTTTAAAAATAAGCTAAAATAAAAAACCTAAACTAAAATAAATAAACCTAAAATAAATAAAATAAACTAAATAAAAATAAAAAATAAAATAAACTAAAATAAATAAAAAATAAACTAAATAAACATAAACATACCAGTTTACTTAATTTACTAAAAACCATAAACCTAAATCCTAAACCCTAAACCTACAACCTTAACCATAAACCCTAAAAAACCTTAAACCCTAAACCCTAAACCTTAACCTTAACCCTAAATCCTAAACCCTAAACCTACAACCCTAAACCCTAAACCCTAAACTCTAAACCTTAATCCTAAATGCAAAACCCTAAACTCGAAACCGTAAACCTAAACCTAAAGAAACTAAATAAATTAAAAAATAAACTTAAACCTTATAACCTAATAAAACTAAAGCTAAACCTAAACCTAAACCCTAAGAATGGGAAAAATCATGATGGCAGTAGCATCACCATCAACTAGGCTCAGTCTAGATCTAGCGGTGGAGGCTAAGATAGAGGTTGCGGTTACCACAATGGTGGTGGGGATTTGGAGGTGCTGGGAGATATGGAGGTGGTGGTTGGAGCAGTGGTGGTTACTGAGGTGGGAGGAGCAACAAAGGTTACAACTGTTGTGGTGGCAGAGAGAGAGATCGGGGATATGATGGTGGATCCCGCAACTCAAGAGGCTATCATTATTTTGATGGGAACTGGAGAAATTGAAGAACGATCGATCTGATCTGTTGCTTAATGAACTATGTCTTTATAGTAGAGATGATTCTAGTTATCTAGGCTTTTTGATTTGCTCTATGCGTGCTCATTATTTATTTATGTCGTCGCATGTGTTTTAGAAAACATGGTGTGTTACTTGGTTGATGAAATCGAAAAGAAGAAAATGTTGAATCTGAATTTGTTCTCTATTAAAAAAAACCTAAACCTAAAAATAAACCTAAAACAAAAACCTAAAACCTAAACCTAAAAAAATAAAAAAAAACTAAACGTAAACCTAAAAATAAAAAATAAAAACTAAACCTAAAAAATAAAATAAAAATAAAACTAAATTAAAAAATAAACCTAAACCTAAACCTAAACTTAAAAAATAAACTAAAATAAAAAACCTAAATTAAAATAAATAAACTAAATTAAATTAAAATAAAAATAAACCTAGATAAAATAAAAAATAAAATAAATTGAAATAAAAAAATAAACTAAATAATCTTAAATCTACTAGTTTACTTAATTTAAAAAAAACAATATTAGTTGACAAGTTCAATGGGATGAACTTTGTCATCTAGAAGATGCAAGTGAAGGATTTATTATACCAAAAGAAATTATATTTGCCACTGGATGGGATTGCCAAAAAGTCGGAGTCAATGTCTATGGAAGAATGGGAAGTCCTCGATCTAATGGCACTAGATTTGATTTGACTCTTGCTTTCAATATTGTGAATGAAAAGATCACCATGGACCTTATGGCGACACTAATAAGGATGCATTAGAAGCCATCCGTTTCTAACAAAATATTCTTGATGAAGAGGTTGTTCAATATGAAGATGATTAAGTCTAGTAGCAGAGCATCTGAACAACTTTAATATTATGACAACTGTGCTCTGTTGGTATAAAGTTTGATGATGAGGTACGGGAACTTTTGCAATTATCTTCTTTGTTTGACAGTTGGGATGGACTAGTCAGGTCGGTTAACAAGTCGTAGGGAAACATGAAGTTGAACTTTGATTATGTTGTCGGATTGGTGCTAAGTAAGGAGGTTCAGAAGAAGGCGAGCATAGAGACTTCAAATGTCATCTTGAATGTTGAAGGCAGAGGAAGGAGTTTAAATAGGAACTAAAGCAAGGCCCGGTCCAAGTCAAGGAGGAGAAAGTTCAAGACTTAAAGAGAAAAAGGCAAGATGGAGTGTTGCAACTACAGGAAGAAAATGCACTTCAGAAAAGGACTGCAAGGCTCCTAAGAAATCAAGTGATGGAGGACAAAACATGGGTCAGTCTGCAAATATTTCCACTAAAAAAGCTCATGGTGACTTTCTAATCTTATCCCTGGACAGTATTGAGTTGTGAATAGTCAACTCAGGTGCCTCTTTTCGTGCAAGTCTCAATAAAGAGGTATTCAAAATTATACTGAAGGAGATCTAGGGAAGGTGTACTTGGGGGATAGTAAGACCTGCAACATTATATGCAAATATGATGTGGACATCAGGTTATTAAATTAGTTAGTTTGAAAGTTGAAAGATGTTAGACATGTTCCTTGCTTAAAGAGGAATATAATTTCAAAGAGCCAGTTAGCACAGTTAGCATATGTCACTACTTTCACATAGAGTTCATGAAAGGTGATCAAGTGCACTTTGGTGATTGCTCAAGGCAACATTGAATGGACGTTTTATCTAATTAATAAAGCATCAGAGTTTGTAGGAGTTGTTGGAAAAGAATCAGATGTTGGCTTGTGGCACATAAGGCTTGGCCATGCTAGTGAGAAATGTATGAAATTTTTACTTTTCAAAAACAAACATCTTGATTTAAAATTTCTAAATGTAGATTTTTATGAAGAATATATGTATCTCAAACAAAAGAGAGTGATTTTCTCAAAAAATAGTGTAAGGGTTAAGCCAAGAAATTTGGAGTTGATATACATAGATGTATGGGGTCTCACTCCAGTTCAATCAATTGATAGATCATCATATTTTATTGCTTTCATTAACGATCATACCAAGAAGATTAGGGTTTACTTCTTGAAACACAAGTTGAATGTGTTTGATGTATTCAAGAAGTGGAGAGTTTTAGTAGAGAATGAGACATGATAGAAGATGAAGTGCCTCAGATCAGATCACGATGGCGAGTATCGTGATAGGAGATTTAGCGATTATTATGTGTCAAATGATATTAGGTGAGAGTTTATTGTACGTGTAATACCGCTACAAAATGGTGTGGCTAAACGCATGAATAGAACCATCACGGAGTGTGCTAGGAGTATGAGGTTGCATGTCGAGTTGCTTAAGTAGTTCTGGATTGAAACAACTAATATTGTTGTCTATCTGATCTGCAGAAGCCTTTCAATACCATTGAATGAATGCCTACTAGAAAAAGCTTGGAATGAAAAAAAATGTATCACTTTCTCACTTAAAAATTAAATTAATAATAAAACTTAAAAATAAATATAAAATAAAACCTAAACCATAAACTCAAAAAACTTAAACATAAAATAAAAAAATAAAATAAACTTAAACCTAAACTAAAATAAACAAAACTAAAATAAATAAAACCTAAACCTAAACCTAAACATAAAATAGAGTAAACTTAAACACTAAATTAAATAAAATAAAATAAACAAAAAATAAACCTAAACCTAAATTATAAAATAAAGCCTAAAAATGGACCTAAAACCTAAACCTAAAAAAATGAAATAAAAAGCTAAACCTAAACCTAAAAATAAAAAATAAAACCTAAACCTAAAAAATAAAATTAAAATAAAACTAAACTAAAAATTAAACATAAACCTAAATGTAAACCTAATAAATAAACTAAAATGAAAAACCTAAACTAAAATAAATAAACTAAACTAAAAAAATATATAAAATAAACTAAAATAAATAAAAAGTAAACTAAATAAATTGAAACTTACTAGTTTACTTAATTTAAAAAAAATAACCTAAACCTTAAACCCTAAACCATAAACTCTAAATCTGAAACCTTAAAACTAACCTTATAAAAAACCTGAAAACTTATAACCCTAAACCACCCTAAACCATAAACCCTAAAGCCTAAACCCTAAAGAACCCTATACCCTAAACCCTAAACTAACCCTATACCCTAAACCATAATCTCTAAACCCTTAACCTAAACCCTAAAACCTAAACCTTAAACCCTAAACCCTAACCCTAACCCTAACCCTAAATCGTAAACCCAAAATTATATACCTAAACCCAAACCCTAAACCCTAAACCCCAAACCCTATACCTACACTTAAAGTAATTAAAAAATTTATAAGATAATCCTAAACTTGAAAACTTAATAAACCTAAACTTAAACCAAAACCCTAAGTATGGGCAAATCCTTGACGATAGGAACATCACTGTCAACCAAGCTCAGTCTAGGTATGGTGGCGGAGATGTAGGTGGAGGTGGCAGTTATCACTGTGGTGGTGGTGAATCTGAAGGTGCTGGTGGATATGGAGGTGGTGGCCGAAGTAGTGGTGGTTATGTTGGTGGGAGAAGTGATGGAGGTTACAACCATGGTGGTGGCGGAGGGAGAGATCGGGGTTATGATGGTGGATCCCGGTACTCGAGAGGCCGAGGTGGTTCTAAAGAGAACAAGAGAAATTGAAGAACGGCTAGTCCGATCTGCTACTTATGGAATTTTGTATTTACAATAGAGACGTTTCTAATTATCTAACATTTTTATTTTCTCTCTGCGTACTCATTTTTGATGTATTTTTTCGCTTGTGTCTTAGAAAACTTGGTGTGCTACTTGGTTGATGAAATCGACAAGAAGAACTGTTGAATCAGAATTTATTATCGATTAAAAAAACTAAAAATTCTAAACCTTAAACTAAAACATGAACCCTAAATCTACAGCCTAAACCCTAAACCCTAAAAACCCTTAACCCTAAACCCTAAACTATAAACCCTAAAACCCTAAACCCTAAACCCTAAACCCTAAAACTTAAACCCTAAATAATAAACCCTAATCCCTAAACCCTAAATAAATAAAAAATAAACTAAATATACTAAATAAACCTAAACCTACTAGTTTTAAACCAAAAATCCTAAACCACAAACCCCAAATCTTAAACCCTAAAACTATAGTCCTAAACCTTAAGCCCTAAACCTTAAACCCTAAAACCTAAGACCAAAAAACCCTAAACCCTAAACCCTAATCCTAAACCCAAAACCCATAAATTCTTAAACCCTAAACCCTAAACCCTAACCCCAAACCCTAACCCTAAATCATAAACCCTAAACCCTAAACCTAAACCTAAAGTAACTAAATAAATTAAAAAATAAATCTAAACCATAAAACTTAGTAAACTTAAACCCAAAGAATGGGCAGAACCTTGTTGACGGGAACATCACCAGCTCGGCCTAGATCGGTGAAAAGGTGGGAGCGTGGTTATCGCGGAGTGGTGGTGGGGGATATGGAGATGCTGGTTGGCATGAAGGTGGTGATCTGAGCAGTGGTGGTTATGGAGGCAAGAGGAGCGACGGAGGTTATAGCCATGGTGGTGGTGGAGGGAGAGATCGGGGATATGATGGTTGATCCCGCTACTCGAGAGGCTGGGGTGGTTCTAATGGGAAATGGAGAAATTGAAGAACGACTGATCAAATCTGCTTCTTATGGAACTATGTCTTTGCATTAGAGACAGTTTTAGTTATCTAGGGTATTTGATTTCCCTTATGCATGCTCATTTTTGATCTATGTCATCACTTGTGTCGTAGAAAATTTGGCGTGTTGCTTGGTTGATGAAATTAGAAAGAAGAAATGTTAAATCTGAATTCGTTCTCTGTTGAAAAAAAAAACCAAAAATGCTAAATCCTAAACTAAAACCTAAATCCAAAACCCTAAAACCTAAACCCTAAACCCTAAACCCTAAACACCTCAAACTTAAACACAAAAACCTAAACCTTAAACCTTAAACCGTATACCCAAACCCTAAACCCTAAACCCTAAATTAAAAACTTAACCTAAAAATAAAATTAAACTTAAAATAAAAATAAAATAAACATAAAATAAAATAAAATAAAAACTAAATAAAAACTTATGCCTAAAAAGTAACCTAAAACTAAAACCTAAAAAAATAAAAAATAAAACCTAAACCCTAAACTAAAAGAAAACATAAACCTAAACTAAACAAAATAAAATAAACCTAAATCTAAACTAAATTAAAAAAAATAAAACCTAAACTAAACCTAAAATAAAAAAAACTAAATAAAATTAAAATAAACTAAAATAATCCTAAACCTAAACTAAAATAACCTAGAAATAAACTTAATAAAAAACTTAAAATAAACCTAAAATAAAAATAAAAAACCTAAACCTAAACAATAAAATAAAATAAAATTAAACTTAAAAAAAAACTAAACTAAACCTAAAATAAACTAAAATAAAAATATAAACTAAAATAAATAATAAAATAAATAAACTAAACTAAATAAAATAAAAATAAACCTAAATAAAAATAAAATAAAAAATAAATAAAATAAATAAAAATAAAATAAATAAACCTAAACTATGGGTTTGCAATTTTTTTTTAAAAGAACAGAACCTGACCACATGCCACATGCCCTAAATCCTAAAACTGATCCTGAGCCCTGAGCCAATGTTATAACCTAGTATGAGCCTGCAAACCCTAAACCCTAAACCCTGATCTCTAGGCCCTGACTCTGGTTGACCTAGGCCCCTAAACCACTGACCTGACCCTACCCACCCTGAGCCATAAACTTTAAACCCCTAAACTGACCCCAGACCTAAACTCTAAAATGAAACCAACAAAGCATAAATGCTAAAGCCTAAAGTCTAAAACCTAAACCATAAACTAGCCTTAAACCCTAAGCTAACACCAAACCCTAAACCATAAATCCTAAACTAAAACACAAACACTAGCTTTAAAACACTAAACCACTAAACCCTCCAAACCTAAACCCCAAAACCCCTTCCTTAAACCCTAAAGCCTATAATCATAAACCATTAAAACCTAAACCCTAAACTCAAAAACATAAACCTTAAAACCTAACTTTAAACCTTAAACCCTATATCCTAAACTCCAAACCTGAAACCTAAACCTAAAGAAACTAAATAGATTAAAAAATAAACATAATCCTTAAAATCTAATAAACCTAAAGCTAAACTTTAACCCTAAGAATGGGCAGAACTTTGACGGTAGGAACATCACCAACAACCAGACTTAGTCTAGATCTAACGGTGGAGGCAAAGGCGGAGGCGGTGGTTATCGCAGTGATGGTGGGCAATATAGAGGTGATGGTTGATATGGAGGTGGTGGTCAGAGTAGTGGTGGTTATGGAGGCGAAAGGAATGACAGTGGTTATAGCCATGGTGGTGGCGGAGGGACAGATAGGGGATATGATGGTGGATCGCACTACTTGAGAGGCCGGGGTGGTTCTGATGGGAACTGGAAAAACTAAAGGATGACCTATCTGATCTACTACTTATGGAATTGTGTCATTACAATAGAGATGATTCTAGTTATCTAGGGTTTTTGATTTGCTCTACGCGTGGTCATTTTTTATCTATGTTGCCATTTGTGTCTTAGAAAACTTGGTGTGTTACTTGGTTGATGAAATCAAAAAGAAGAAATGTTTAATCTTAATTTGTTCTCAATTAAAAAAAAGAAAACAAAAAACCCTTAACGCTAAATTAAAACATGAACACTAAACCTAAAACTAGCGTAAAACCTCACCTAAAAAACCCTAAAACCCTAAAACACCTGCTAAACCCTAAACCTTAAAACTTAAACCATAAACCCCAAACCCTAAACCCCAAACCTAAACCCTAAACCTCTAAACCCTAATAACCTTAAACCCACTAAACCCCTAAACCTAAATCACCTTAAAACTATTAACCTGAGCCTTAAACCTAAATGCTAACTGACCTAAACCCAAACTGACCCTAAACCCTGACCCTAAACCCTAAATCTTACCCCACCCTACCCCAATCTAAACTCAAGTAAACCTAAAACCTTCACTAAACCACTAAAGCTAAAACCTAAATCTAAACTAAATGAAACTTAAAATAAAATAAATAAAATAAACTTATGCTAAAATAAAAGATAAATAACATAAAAAGATAATCTAAAACCTGATCCTAAACATACTAAAAAAGGAAATAAACTAAAATAGATAAAATTAATAAAACCTATAATTTAAAAAAAATAAAAACCTAAATAAAATAAAACTAAACCTAAAATAAAATAAAAAACCTAAAATAAAATAAAATAAACTAAATAAAATAAAACCTAAAAATACACTAAAATAAATAAAAAATTAAACATAAACCCTAAACTAAAAAAACCTAAACCTAAAATAAAAATAAAATAAACTTAAACCTAAACTAAAATAAACTAAACTAAAATAATTAAAACCTAAACCTAAACTTAAAATAAACTAAACCTTAACCTGAACCTAAAATAAATAAAATAAATTAAACTAAAAATAAACCTAAACCTAAACTAAAAAATAAAACCTAAAAATAAACCTAAAATTTAAACCTAAAACCTAAACTTAAAAAAATAAAATAAAAACCTAAACCTAAACCTACAAATAAAAAATAAAACCTAAACCTAATAAATAAAATAAAAATAAAACTAAACTAAAAAAAATAAACCTAAACCTAAACCTAAACCTAAAAAATAAACTAAAATAAAAACCAAAACTAAAATAAATAAACCTAAAATAACTGAACTAAAGTAAATAAATATAAAAATAAACCTAAATGAAAATAAAAAATAAAAAATAAAATAAATAAAAAATAAACTAAATTAACCTAAACCTATTAGTTTACTTAATTAAAAAAATAAAAAAAATACAACAACAACAATAAGTGTTTATCCCAATAAGTGGGGTTGGCTAGATGAATCCTTTGCCTCCATTGTGTCCTATTATGTGTCAAATTCTCATTTAATTCCAATATACTAAGGTCATTTTTTATACATCTTAACCAAGTATTTTTAGGTCTACCTCTATCTTTCTTAACATAAGGCAGATCTAATGCATCTACTCTCCTAACTGAGTCATCGGATGGCCGATGCTTTATGTGGCCAAACCATCTAAGGCGACTCTCTCTAATCTTATCTGCCATTGGAGCTACTCAAACTTTTCCCATACATACTCATTTCACATTTTATCTCTAAGAACAAAGCCACTCATCCACATGAGCATCCTCATCTCTGTAACACTTAAATTAGTCGTATGCTTCTCTTTTATTAGCAAACATTCTGCACCATAAGTCATTGTAGGTCTTTCCACCATCTTATAAAATTTTCCCTTAAGTTTAAGCAAAATTTTTCTATCACACAACAGGCCAGATGCATTCCTCCACTTCAACCATCCAACCTGAATTCTACTAATAACATCTCCATCTATTTCAACATCATTTTGAATAATAGAGCTTAAATATCTGAATTGCTCACTCTTTTTAATGACTTGTTCATCAAATGTCACAACACTGCCACTAGAACATCTACAACTAAAATTACACTTCATATATTCAATTTTATATCTACTTAAACAAAAAACCTTTAGACTCTAAGGTTGACCTCAATAATTTAAATTTCTCTTGGTCTCTCTCTTTAGTCTTATTAACAAGAAGAATGTCATCAACAAAAAGCATACACT
Source organism: Cymbidium sinense (assembly GCA_021442155.1). Classification (NCBI taxonomy): domain Eukaryota; kingdom Viridiplantae; phylum Streptophyta; class Magnoliopsida; order Asparagales; family Orchidaceae; genus Cymbidium; species Cymbidium sinense. The sequence goes on along the minus strand of CM038220.1, from coordinate 46,206 downwards.
AAGGTACATCTTCCTAAAAATGCCTAGTAAGAACATCCATAACTAAAGCAAATAAGATAAGGGCTTAAAGCTGATCCTTGTTGTAATCCAACTGAAATAGGAAAATATTTTTTCAACCCTCCTTATGTTTGGACACAAGTAACAGCTCTAGTAAACATATCCTTAATGACTTGAATATAACCAATATTAACTCCTTTCTTTTCTAGAACTCTCCAATGAACATCTCTTGAAACTTTATCATAAGATTTCTCTAAATCAATAAATATCATATGTAGATCCGCCTTACTTTCTCTATACTTCTCCATCAAACCTCATAACAAATGTATTGCATCCATAGTAGATCTACCTGGCATGAAACCAAATTGATTGTGAGAAACTTTTGTATCACATCATAACCTATGCTTAATTACTCTCTCACATAATTTTAATGTATGACACATTAACTTAATTCCCTTATAATTTGTATACACTTGTGCAACACCTTTACTCTTAAATATAGGAACCAACAAACTCTTTCTCAACTCATCAAGCATCTTTTAGTCTTTAAAATAACATTAAAAAGATTTGTAAGCCAAGAAATTCCTTGATCTCTTATACATTTCCATACTTCTATTGGAATATCATCAAGTCCTATTTTTTTCCACATTTCATTTTCTTTAAAGCTTCTATAACTTCAGATTTACTAATACGATGATAAAAAAAATTCTCTATTTTTGTTTAGGGTATTAATGTTGCTAAAATTAATCGTACTTTCAGATCCTTCATTAAAATTTTTATCAAAATACCTCATCCACCTATTATCAATATCCTTTTCTAAGAAAAGCGATTTATTATTTTCATCCTTAATACACCTCACTTGAACTAGATCTTTACTTCTCCTATCTCTTTGGTTGGATAACTTATATATACATCTTTCACCTTCTTTGGTATCTAATCTATTGTATAAATCATTAAAAGCTAATTTTTTTTGCATCATATATTGCTTTCTTAGAATCTCCATAGGCCACTTTATATCTTTCCCAATTCTCCAAGTTTTTACATCTAAATCAAGTTTTATAACAATGTTTTTTTATTTCTTATCTTTTCTTGTACACTCTAACTCCACCACCAACTACTTTTATTAATAAAAACTTTTCCCTTTGATTCTCCAAGCACATTTTTAGCAATTTTCTTATTCTTTAAGTGCCCCCATCTAATCCTTGGACAATAATTTGATTTATATTTCCTCTTACAATCTTTCATCTTAAAATCTAAAACTAATAATCTATGTTGGGTACTTAAACTTTTTGTTGGAATGACCTTACAATCTTTACAATCTAAACAATCTATTTTTCTTATCAAAAAATAATCAATCTGTGTTTTACTAGATCCATTTTTATAAGTAATAATATGTTTATCTCTTTTCTTAAATAAAGTATTAGCAATTACAAAAGCATAGCCTAATGCAAAATCTAATATAGTCCTACCTTCATCATTAGTCACTCCAAATCCATAACCACGATGAAAACTTTTAAAAGTTTCTACCACTCTACCAACATGTCCATTTAAGTCTTCTCTAATAAATACTTTTTCTTCAAGTGGCATCTTTTGTATTAATCCCTCTAATTCATTCCAAAATTTTTCTTTTGAGCTTACATCCAAACCTACTTGAGAAGCATAAACACTTATACATCCTAAACACTAAACTAACCCTAAACCATAAATACTAAACCCTAAACCCTAAACCCTAAACATTAAACCCTAAACCCTAAACCCTAAACCCTAAACCATAAACCCTAAATCCTAAAACCATAAACCCTAAACTCTAAACTAACCCGAAATGCTAAAACATAGTAAACCTAAACCTAAACCTAAACCCTAAGAATGGGAAGAACCTTGATGACATGAACATCACCATCCACCAAGCTTAGTCTAGATCGGTGGGGAAGGCGATGGCGAATATGTAGTGGTGGTGGGGATCTAGAGTCTTGGTGGATATGGGCGGTGCTCGGCGTGGTGGTTATGGAGGCGGGAGGAGCGACGGAGGTTATTGACATGGTGGTGGTGGTGGGAGAGATCGGGCATGTGATGGTGAATGCTACTACTCGAGAGGCCGGGGTGGTTCTAATAGGAACTGGAGAAACTGAAGAATGGGTGATCCGATCTACTGCTTACGGAAATGTATCTTTAAAGTAGAGACTATTCTAGTAATCTAGGGTTTTTTACTTGCTCTATGCGTGCTCAATTTTTATCTATGTCGTTGCTTGTTCTTAGAAAAATTGGTGTGTTACTCAATTGATGAAATTCAATAGAAGAAATGCTAAATTTGAATTTAATCTCTATTAAAAAAAACCTAAACCTAAAAATAAGCCTAAAATAAAAACCAAAAACCTAAACCAAGAAAATAAAATAAAAACCTAGACCTAATCCTAAAAATAAAAAATAAAACCTAAACCTAAAAAATATAATAAAAATAAAACTAAACTAAAAAAATAAAGTTAGACCTAAATTGAAAAAATAAAATAAAATAAAAAACCTAAATCAAAATAAATAAACCTAAAATGAAGAAATTAAACTAAAAAAAATAAAAATGAACATGAATAAAAATTAAAAATAAAATAAATTAAAATAAATAAAAAATAAACTAAATAAACTAAATAAAACTAAACCTATCAGTTTACTTAATTTTTTTAAAAAAATTTAAAATTAAATAATTAAAATAAAAACTGAAACTCTAAACTCTAAAATTAACCCTAAACCCTGAACCCTAAATAGTAAAACTACAACCCTGAAACCTAAACCCTTAACCTTAAAACTCAAAACAATAAACCTTAAACCCTAAGCCATAATCCTTAAACCCTAAACCCTAAAACCCTAAACCCTAAACCCTAAACCCTAAACCCTAAACCCTAAACCCAAAAACCTACAAGCCTAAACCTTGAATCCTAAACCCTAAACCCTAAACCCTAAAAACCTGTGGTTTGTTGTCTATCTAATCCGCTGCTGCATTCCCATCTTGGTTCTATTATGACTTGTGTAGTTTCTGTTGTGTTTATGCTATTAACTTGGTGTTTGTTAACATCTGCATTATTTATTCTGAATGGGTATCCTTTTATGGGTTGTATTCTTGTCCTGTAAGTTTCATATGATTTGGGATGGTGTTATTTACATGCTAATTGATATGCTTAGTAGGAATTCTGCTGGCTTTTTAGTCGGTTGTCTATTTTTTCTATCTCCTGGGTGGCCTTTTCTGCTGTCTACTTGTGGTGGGTTTTCCTGCTGGCTTAATTTTACTGTTAGATCTGGTATTAATAATGTGGATGTGGCCAAGATGGTTCATTTTTATATGGGTAGGGATTCTCATGCTATGGTGACTATAGTGGTGATACTTATCCCCATTATGCTATTTATTATCTCCTTTTCTATAGTGTATATGGCTTTGTTTATGTTTACAGGTCCTAACGCTCATAAGACTTTCAACAAATGGCTGCTATCTTCCCATAGGTTTGTAGGCTATGATGGCTGTGATGATTTCATTCCTTTTTGGTTTGGTAGTAGCTCTTGTGATGTAACCCTTCCGCTGAAGTTTGGATGCTCATATCTGCATCTGCCCCAATTTGGTGTGACTGAGCCTGAGCCTTCTCTCGCACACTTCTCTATATTTTTTTCTCAGTTTATGCTGCTTTTACCTTCCACTTTGTTTGTATTACTCTAATTGTGCTAAATTTTATCATTCTACATATTTGCAGATGCATTTTTCTCTTTCTCTTGTAGGTTTGCTACCTAGTGGCATGCATTCTCTCATCCTGATGAGCCCATCTATCCATTGGCTTCTCTATGTTAATCATTTTGTATCTTACTTTCATTTTCTCTTTTATTTTGCTTTTGGATGTACTTAGATAGGATTTACTCTTTAGGCTGATTGTAGCTCTTTGAGCAGTAGTTTTGGAGTTTATCCCCTCTTAAGGATCTTGTAACCCTCTTTTTGTGCCAATAAAATTCCCCCTAAACGAGATTTGAATTAAAAAAAACCCTACACCCTAAAAACCTAAAAACCTAAACCTAAACTAAATAAAACTTAAAAAAAAAACTTAAACTTAAATAAAATAAAATAAAAACTAAAACTAAAACCTAAACCAAAAAATAAAATAAAATAAAAAATAAAAACTAAAATAAAATAAAATAAATAAAAATCTAAACTAAATTAAAAAAATTAAATAAACCTAAAAATAAAAAGCATAAATAAAATAAAACCCAAATGTAAAATAAAAATAAAATAAACCTAAAATAAAAACTAAATAAAAACCTAAACCTAAAAAATAAACCTAAAAATAAATAAAAAGTAAAACCTAAACTCTAAACTAAAAAAAAAAACTAAACCTAAAATAAACAAAATTAAATGAACCTAAACCTAAACTAAAATAAATTAAAATTAAACCTAAACCTAAACCCTAAATTAAATTAAATATAATAAAATAAACTAAACCTAAACTAAAAAATAAAACCTAAAAATAATCCTAAAATAATAACCTAAAATGTAAATCTAAAAAAATAAAATAAAAACCTTAACCTAAACATATAAATAAAAAATAAAACCTAAACCTAAAAAATAAAATAAAAACTAAACTATAATAAAAAATAAACCTAAACCTAAACCTAAACCTAAAAAGCAAACTAAAATAAAAAACCTAAACTAAAATAGATAAACCTAAGATAAATAAACTAAACTAAATAAAAATAAACTTAAATAAAAATATTAAATAAAATAAACTAAAATAAATAAAAAATGAACTAAATAAACTTAAACCTACTAGTTTACTTAATTTAAAAAAAAAACCATAAATTGTAAACCTTAAATCCTAAACCCTAAACCCTAAACCCTAAACCCTAAAACTAACCCTAAACCATAAACCCAATACATACAACCCAAAACATACAACCATAAATCGTAAACCCTAAACCCTAAACTAACCCTAAACCCTAAGCCCTAAACCCAAAATCCAAAACCCTAAAACCTAAACCCTAAACCCTAAACCTTAAACCCTAACCTAACCCTAAACTACCAAACCTAAACTACCACCCCTAAACCTTAAACCACCCACCACCCTAAACTCAATTAACCCTAAACCCTAAAACCTAATAAACCTAAACCTAAACCCTAAGAATGCGCAGAACCTTGACGACAGGAACATCACCGTCAACCAGGCTCAGGCTAGATTTGGCGGTGGGGGCGCTAGCAAAGGCTGCGATTATCACAGTGGTGGTGGGGGATCTGGAGGTGTTGGTGGATATGGAGCTGGTGCTTGGAGCAATGGTGGTCATGGAGGTGGTAGGACCGACGGAGGTTACAACCCTGGTGGTGGAGGGAGATATCAGGGATATGATGGTGGATCCAGCTTCTCGAGAGGACGGGGTGGTTCAGTTGGGAACTCAAGAAAATGAAGAACTGTTGATCCGATCTGTTGCTTGTGGAACTATGTCTTTATAGAAGAGACGGTTTAGTTATCTAGGGCATTTCATTTGCTCTATGGGTGCTAATGTTTTATCTATGTCGCCAGTTGTGTCTTAGAAAACTTGGTGTGTTACTTGGTTAATTAAATTGAATTTGGTAAATGTTGAATTTGAATTTTTTTTTATTAAAAAATTTTAAAATAAAACCTAAACCATAAACCCTAAATTAAAACCTAAATCCCTAAACCTCCCTCCTAAACCCCTAAACCCTAAACTAACCCTAAACCTACAACCTAAACATACAACTTTAAACCTAAAACCCTAAACCATAAACTTTCAACCCTAAACCCTAAACCCCAAGCCTTCCCACCCCAAACCCTAAACCCCACTAAACCCTAAAACCACTACATATGTCTAATGGCAGTGAGCCATAAATCTAAAATCCTACCACCACTAAACACTAAAGTGACTCTGATCCACCATGGGCATAAACCCAAAATCCTACACTAACTAACCTAAATCCAAAATCCTAACTAAATCCTAACCTAAATCTTAAACCCAACCCTGACCCTAAATCCTAAATCCTAAACCCAAAACCCTAAACCCTAAAAACCTAAAAACCTAAACCAAAACTAAACAAAACCTACAAATAAAATAAACAAATAAAACCTAAACCTAAATAAAATAAAAAAATAAAATAAAATAAAATAAATACCGAAACTTAAACATAAAAATAAACTAAAATAAAAAAGTAAAAATAAAATAAAATAAAATAAATAAAAACCTAAACAAAAATAAAAAATAAAATAAACCTAAGTGTAAAATACCTAAATAAAATAAAAACTAAACTTAAAATACAAATAAAATAAACCTAAAATAAAATAAAATAAAAACTAAATAAAAAGCTAAAATTAAAAAATAAATCTGAAAATAAAAAAAATTTAAAACTAAACCTTAAACTAAAAAAAACCTAAGCCTAAAATAAAAATAAAAGGAACAAAATAAAATAAACATAAACCTAAACTAAAATATACTAAACTGAAATAAATAAAACATAAACCTAAACCTAAAATTAACTAAAACAAAATCTAAGCCTAAACAAAATAAAATATAAAAAATTGAAAATAAACCTAAACCTAAACTAAAAAATAAAACCTAAAAATTAACTTAAAATAAAAACCTAAAACATAAACCCTAAACCCTAAACCCTAAAATGCTAAAAACCTAAACCTAAATAAAATAAAACCTATAAATAGAATAAATAAGAAAACCTAAACCAAAATAAAATAAAAAATAAAATTAAATAAAAACATAAACTAAAACCTAAACCTAAATCTAAACATAAAAAGAAAATAAATAAAAAATAAAAACTAAACTAAGAAAATAAAAAAACCTAAACTAAACTAAAAAAATAAAAAACTTAAATAAAATAAAAACTAAACCAAAAAATTATAATAAACCTAAAATATAATAAAATAAAAACTAAATATAAACCTAAACCTAAAAATAAACTTAAAAATAAAACCTAAACCTAAACTAAATAAAGAAAAAAATACATCAACCAAAAGAAAGGGTGTGAAATTACTCTTAAAAGAATTTTTGGCATTCTAGCCTTAATAATATTAAATAATGAAAAGAATATTGAAACTCTTAATTATCATTTTTACACATGATAAATTAGAACAAATTATATAAAATGTTTTATTCTTCATTTAATATTGAGAACTAGAAGTAGTTTATTGTAAACTAGAAATAATTCTTAAATAGTTGACATAATATAATACTTCATTCTTTGTTTATTAGGTTTAGGTTTTTATTTTATTTTATTTTATTTTATTTTTTTTTAGGTTTAGGTTTAATTTTTATTTTAGGTATATTTTAAGGTATTATATTTTTGTTTCAAAAACCCTAAAATAAATAAACTAAACTAAATAAAAATTAAAAATAAACATAAATAAAAAATAAACTAAAATAAAAAAATAAATTAAATAAACTAAATAAACTTAAACCTACCCGTTTAGTAAATTTTTAAAAAAACCCTAAACCTTAACACCCTAAACCCTAGACTAAAAATGCAAAACCCTAAACCCTAAACCCTAAAACTAAACTTAAATCCTAAACCTACAACCTACAACTTACAACCTATAACCCTAAACTCTAAACTCTAAACCTTAAAAATCCTTAAACCCTAAACCCTAAACAAAAAATAAAATTTAAAATAAAAAACTGTAAGTCTAAACCCTAAACCCTAAAACTAACCCTAAACCCTAAACCCTAAACAAGGAACCTACAACCTTAAACCCAAAAATCTAATCCCACAAAACCACAAAACTAAACACGAGAATCCTAAACCCTAAAGGCACACAAACCCTAAACCTGGCCAGGCAAACCCTAAAATCTGACCTAAACCTGGCTTTAAACCCCAAATCCTAAACCCTAAACCCTAAACCCTAAAAACATAAAAACTTTAACCTAAACAAAATAAAATCTAAAGAAAATAAATAAATAAACCTAAACATAAATAAAAATAAAAAAATAAAAAATAAATACCTAAACTTAAAAATAAAATAAAATTAAAAATAAAAACTAAACTAAAATAAAATAAATGAAAACCTAAACTAAACAAAAAAATAAAATAAACCTAAACCTAAACTAAAATAAACTTAACTAAAATAAATAAAACCTAAACTTAAACCTAAACCTAAACCTAAAAATAAAATATAAAATCTAAACCTAAAAAATAAAATAAAAATAAAAATAAACTAAAAAATAAGCATAAACCAACACATAAACCCAAAAAATAAATTAAAATAAAAACCTAAACTAAATTAAATAAACCTAAAATAAATAAACCAGACTAAATAAAAATAAAAAATAAACCTAAATAAAAATAAAAAATAAAATAAACTAATATAAATAAAAATAAGCTAAATAAACTAAGTAAACCTAAACCTACTGGTTTTCATAATAATAATAAAAAAATATCCAAAACCCTAAACCCTAAACCCTAAACTCTAAATCTTAAACCCTTAACCCTAAACCCTAAACCATAAAACTAACACTAATCCCTAAATCATAAACTTACAACCCTAAACCCTAAACCATAAACCCTAAACCCTGAGCCCACCAACCTTAAACCCTTAAACCTTAAACCCAAAGGCCTGACCACAGGCCTAAATAGCTTTAAACCCTAAACCAAATGCTGACCCACATGCCCTGGCTGACCCCCTAAACCCTGTCCTAAACCTAAACCTAACCAAACCTAAAGCAAATACTACCCTAGACCCTAAACCATAAACCCTAACACCCTAAACCTTAAAATCTTAAAACATAAACCCTAAATCATAAAAGCCTAAAAAACTAAACCTAAATTAAATAAAACTTAAAAATATAATAAATAAAAAACTTAAACTTAAAAAATAATAAAATAAAAACACAAACTTAAACCTAAACCTAAACCTAAAAATAAAATAAAATAAAAAAGTAAAAAAAAATAAAATAAAATAAATAGAAACTTAAAATAAACTAAATAAAATAAAATAAACCTAAGAAAAAAAACCTAAATAAAATAAAAACTAAATGTAAAATAAAAATAAAATAAACCTAAAATAAAATAAAATAAAAACTAAATAAAAATGTAAACCTAAAAGATAAAGCTAAAATAAATAAAACATAAAACTTAAACCCTAAACTAAAAAAAAACTAAACCTAGAATAAAAATAAAATAAACCTAAACCTAAGATAGAATAAACTAAATTAAAATAAATTAAACCTAAACTAAATAAAATAAAATAAACTAAAAATAAACCTAAACTAAAAAAATAAAGCCTAAAAATAAACATAAAATAACAATTTAAAACCTAAAGCTAAAATTAAAAAAAAAAGCTGAACTTGAAAAAATAAAATTAAATTAAAACTCAACTAAAAATAAACTTAAACCTAAACCTAAACCAAAAAAATAAACTAAAATAAAAAACCTAAACTAAAATAAATAAACTATACTAAATAAAAATATAAAAAAACCTAAATAAAACTAAAAATAAACATAATATACTAGATAAATCTAAACCTACTAGTTTACTTACTTTTTTTAAAAAAAAAACCTTAAACCTTAAATCTTAAACACTAAACCCTAAACCCTAAACTTACAACCATAAACCCTAAATGCATAAATGCTAAAACCCTAAACCCTAAACCTTAAACCCTAAACCCTAACCCTAAACCCCAAACCCTAAACCTAATCCTAAACTAACTAAATAAATTATAAAATAAACTTAAACCCTAAAACTTAATAAACCTAAACCTAAATAAAAACCCTAACAATTTCGTTGATGCAAGGAAAATCCTGTCATCCGGGATCGGTCTAGATCATGGGTGGAGGTGGGCGGCGGTTATCATAGTGGTGGTGGGGGATTTGGAGGTACTGGTGGATATGGAGGTGGTGGTTGGAGTAATGGTGGTTATGGTGGTGGGTGGAGCAACGGAGGTTACACCCGTTGTGGTGGCAAAGGGAGAAATTAGTGACATGATGGTGGATCTTGCTACACTAGAGGCCGGGGTGGTTCTGATGTGAACTAGAGAAACTGAAGAACATTTGATCCGATCTACTGCTTATGAAACTGTGTCTTTACAGTAAAGATGGTTCAAGTTTTCTAAGGTTCTAGATTTTCTCTATGCGTGCTCATTTTTGAACTTTTTTGTTGCTTGTGTCTTAGAAAACTTAGTGTGTTACATGGTTGATGAAATCGAAAAGAATAAATGTTGAATTTAAATTTATTCTCTATTAAAAAAACAAAAATCCCTAAACCCCAAACCCTAAACCATAAACCCTAAACCCTAAACACTATAAACCTTAAACATTAAACCTTTAACCCTAAAACCCTAACCTAAACCCTAAAACTTAAACCCTAAACCCTAAACCCTAAACCATAAACCATAAATAAATAAAAAATAAACTAAATATATTAAATAAACTTAAACCAACTAGTTTACTTAATTAAAAAAATCTTAAACCCTAAATCATAAACCCTAAACCCTAAACCCTAAACCAAACCCCACAAACCCTACCTGACCACAAACTCACTAAACAACTAAACCTAAACTAACCTAAACCCTAAACCCTAAAAAAACAAAACCCAAAACCATAAACCCTAAACCTTAACCTTAAACCCTAAATCATAAAGCCCAAAGCCTAAACATAAACCTAAAGTAACTAAATAAATTAAAAAATTAACCATACGATAAAACCTGATAAACCCAAGCCTAAACCTAAACCATATGAATGGTCAAAACCTTGATGGTAAAAACATAACCTTCAACGAGGCTCAGTCTAGGTCTGGCATTAGAGGCGAAGGCGAAGGCGACGGTTATCACAGTGGTGGTTGGGGATTTGGAGATGCTGGTGGATATGGAGGTGGTGGTCCGAGCAGTGTTAGTTATGGAGGTGGGAGGAGCATTGGAGGTTACAACCATGGTGGTGGCGGATGGACAGATCGAGGATATGATGAGGATCCTACTACTCGAGAGGTCAGGGTGGTTCTAATGGGAACTAGAGAAATTGAAGATCGGCCAATCCAATCTGCTGCTTATGGAACTGTGTCTTTACAGTAGAGATAGTTCTAGTTATCTTGGGTTCTGGATTTGCTCTATGCATGCTCATTTTTTATCTTTGTTATTGCTTGTGTCTTAGAAAATTTAGTGTGTTACATGGTTAATGAAATCAAAAAGAAGAAATCTTGAATCTGAATTTATTCTTTGTTAAAAGAGAAAAAAATAAAAAAAACCCTAAACCCTAAACCCTAAACCCTAAATAATAAACCCTAAACCCTACACCCTAAATAAATAAAAATAAACTAAATATACTAAATAAACTTAAACCTAAAGGTTTACTTAATTAAAAAAACCTTAAACCCTAAATCTTAAACCATAGACCCTAAACCTATAACTGTAAACCCTACACCCTAAAAAACCCTAAACCCTAACCCTAAACCCTAAACCCTAAAAGCATAAACCCTAAAACCCTAAACCCTAAAACTTAAACCCTATACCCTAAACCTTAACCCTAAACCCTAAATCCCAAAGCCTAAACCCTAAACCTAAGCCTAAAGTAACTAAATAAATTAAAAAATTAACCTAAACCTAAACCATATGAATGGGCAGAACCTTGACGGCAAAAACATCACCGTTAACAAAGCTTAGTCTAGATTTGGTGTTGGAGGCGAAGGCGAAGGCGGCAGTTTTCACAGTGGTGGTGGGGGATTTGGATATGCTGGTGGATATGGAGGTGATGGTCAGAGCAGTGGTGGTTATGGAGGCGAGAGGAGCAATGGAGGTTACAACCATGGTGGTGGCGTGGAGGGATAGATTGAGGACATGATGGGGGATCATACTACTCGAGAGGTCGGGGAGGTTGTAATGGGAACTAGCGAAATTGAAGATCGGCCGAACCGATCTACTACTTATGGAACTGTGTCTTTATAGTAGAGACAGTTCTAGCTATCTAGGGTTTTTGATTTGATCAGTTTATTTTATTTTTATTTTAGGTTTAATTTTTATTTTATTTATGTTTGTTATTTTTTATTTTACTTTAGTTTTTTATTTATTTTATTTTAGTTTAATTTTAATTATTTATTTTATTTTATTTATAAGTTTAGATTTAGGTTTAGGTTTAGGTTATATTTTATTTTATTTTATTTTATTATTTTATTTTAGTTTAGGTTTTTTATTTGTCATTTTTAAGTTTTATTTAGTTTAGCTTTAGGTTTTTAGCTTCTTAGGGTTTAGTGTTTAAGGTTAATTTAGGGTTTATGGTTGACGGTTTAGGGTTTAGGGTTTAGGGTATAGGGTTTAGGGTTTAGGATTTAGGTTTTGGGGTTTAGGGATTAGGGTTTAAGTTTTAGCTTTAGGGTTCAGGTTTTAGTTTAGGGTTTAGGATTTTTGATTTTTTTTAATAGAGAATAAATTCAGATTCAACATTTCTTCTTTTTGATTTCATTAACCAAGTAACACACCAAGTTTTCTAAGACAGAAGCAATGACATAGATAAAAAATGAGCACACATAGAGCAAATCAAAAATCATAGATAACTGGAATCGTCTCTAGTGTAAAGACATAGTTCCATAAGCAATAGATCGGATCAGACATTCTTTAGTTTCTCCAGTTCCTATCAGAACCTCCTTGGTCGCTCGAGTAGCAAGATCCACCATCATGTCCTCGATCTCTCCCTTTGCCATCACCATGGTTGTAACCTATGTCACTTCTCCCACGTCCATAACCACCACTACTCCGACCACCACCTCCATATCCACCAGCACCTCTAGATCCCCCATAACCACTACAATAACCACCACCTCTGCCTTCGCCTCCTCTGCAAGATCTAGGTTGAACCTGGTTCACATTGATGTTCTTGCCATCAAGGTTCTGCTCATTCATAGAGTTTAAGTATTGGTTTAGATTTACTAGGTTTTTGGGCTTAGGTTTATTTTTTAATTAATTTAGTTACTTTAGGTTTAAATTTAGGGTTTGGGGTATAGGGTTTAGGGTTTAAGGTTAGGGTTTATGGTTTAGGGATTAGGGTTTAGGGTTTAGGGTTTAGGGTTTATGCTTTTAGGGTTTAGGGTTTAGGGTTTAGGGTTAGGCTTTATGATTTATGGTTTAGGGTTTAGGGTTTAGGGTTTATGCTTTTAGGGTTTAGGGTTTAGGGTTTAGGGTTAGGGTTTATGATTTATGGTTTAGGGTTTAGGGATTAAGGTTTAGGGTTGTTGGTTTAAGGTTTAGGGTTTATGGTATAGGGTTTAGGGTTTAGGGTTTAAGATTTATGATTTATGGTTTTTTTAAAATTAAGTAAACTAGTAGGTTTAGCTTTATTTAATTTATTTAGTTTATTTTTTATTTATTTTTATTTATTTTATTTTTTATTTTTATTTAGGTTTATTTTTTAATTTTATTTAGTTTATTTTATATTTGATCGTTTGCTTAATAAATTTTTTTTGGGGCTAATAATTCCAAAATAATGCATTGGACATCTTGGCATAAATGTTGTGGTCTTTTGGTGAAGGTGCTTTGGTTGCAAACCTATTTGTGAAGCTATCACGCTTTCTATCATAAGCTCGTGGAATTTTAGAAAGAATGATAGCCTTTGGGCTAATTTTATGATGGAAAAATACCGCCAAGGTAAACAAAGTCTTATATATGCTTATAAAGATGGTGACTCTACGATTTGGAAAAGGCTTTGCTCCACTAAATGGGTTGCTGAATCCTTAATATCTTAGGGTATTCATTCGTGTTCTTCTTTCTTTTGGCAAGACAATTGGATTGGAAACAGCTCTATTAACACCCTTTTATCTACCCACTCTACTTCTGCTATCAAAGTAAACACTTTTTGACTTAATAACAATTAGAATGAAAGTTAACTTAAGAATTATATCCCTATTTCCCTTTTCAACAAGTTTAGAAATATCCCCATTTCTTCTAACAAACCTGATCAAATTCTTTTAAGCTTTCCTATAATGGTGATTTTGTTCTGAAAAAGGTTTGGAATTTTATTAGAGATAAACAAAACCCCTCTAATGTCTTTACTAAACTTTGGAACAATATCATTCCCATTTCCTATTCAGTTTTAGCTTGGAGGATTTTTAATAACTTTATTCTTGTGGACTCTTTTCTCTAGATTAAAGGGTTTTATTTACCATCTAAGTGCTATTGTTGCTTTCATATTCAAAATGTAAATCATATTTTTGTCAATGGTGTTATTTCTTCTAAATTATAGCTTTGGTATGATGATTTATTTTATACTAACTATTTTCATGGTACTCTTTCTTTATATCAACTTCTTGAAGTTTGTTCCAAAAAATTGTGAAAGGTCATATCAAAGTTTTAATTGCTATTACCCTTATCTGGTTCATCTGGATGGATAGAAATGATGTTAAATATCATGGTACTCCTATGAACCATAAAAGGATCTTGGCTAGAACTAAAGAAAAAAAATTCATGCTATGTTTAATGCCAATCTTATTAGTAACATTCATTTTAGAGGTTATAAATTTGTGGCTAAAAAATTATGTATCATTCTGCCTGATTTTGACCCTTATAAAGGTGTTAGGATTATCCATTTGATCAAACCTAGACAGAATTTGATTAAAGTTAATACTGATGGTTCTATGGCTTCCAATAAATATGGTTGCAGTGGTATCCTTAAGGATTATAAAGGTACTATCATCTATGGTTTTGCCTATCCTCTCAAAGCCTATTTTGTTATTTTTGTTGATCTTATGGATGTTAATAAAGCTATTAAAATTTGTTTGAATAAAGGTTTCCTCAACATCTGGATTGAAGTTGATGCTCTCTTGCTTCTTGAAATGCATAATTTTAATAGAAATGGGAATGCTGAGTTATTTTATCTTCTTAATCATACAAAAAATCTTCTTTCTCAAGTATGTTTTAAAATTTTCCATATCATTCATGAAGGTAATGCTTGTGTTGATTTCTTGGCTAATTTAGGTGCCAACTTAATTAATTTTAGTTTATTTGACAACCAAACTTTTCCTAAACTATTAAGAGGCTTGGTTAATCTAGATAATATTGGATTGCCTTATTTGAGAATATAATTTATTGGCTTGGTTCTTTTTCTATTGGTTTTTTATGATCCTTTGATTTTTGTTACCCTTTGTTAAACCCTCTTTGGGTTGTGGTTATATGCTTATTTTCACTCTTTAGAATGGTTCTTGTTTTGACCTCTTACTTTTAGGTTGGCGACATTTTCTATTTGGTTATTATCATCAACTGGTTGGTTTGGTTTTTTTGACCTGGTCACTTTTGTCTACTCGATGGGTGTTTACCATAATTTTTCATTGGCTATTTTTGGTAACCTCCTTTTGGGATGTGGCTTTGCCTGCTGTAGGTTTTTCCTCTTGTATGTGTTTTTCCTCATTTCTGGGCTGGTTGCAAACTTACCTGATTTGGATCAACTAATATGGTGGTTGACTAGGTGGCTTTGTTGGCTAGATATGTTGATTAGTAGTGTTGGATGGTTAGGTTGGTTGGCTAGCTGACTATTTTGGCTATTTTTTTTCCTTTGTGACATACCTGGGGGGTTGTTGGTGGTTTATTATTGGCTTGATTATGGCTTGGTGGAAACTTTGGGTTGGTTGTTATTTTCTCTATTTTGTTGACTGGGCTTAGTGCTCTATTTTGTTGATTTTATTTTTGCTCTTTTGGTTATGGTTTTGAACTCCTCATATTTTAGCCTTCCCAGCGCTTTGGGTTTGGTTATTATGGGTTGTCTGGTTGTTGCCATTTTAGTGGCTATTCTTTTCTTGGATGTCTTGGGTGATTTTGGCTTGATGGCTACTATTGGTTTTACATTGACTTGGGCTTTTTCCTAATATGGTGGTTGGCTAAGAGGCTATGTTGGCTAGTTAGATTGATTGGTTGTCTCTGTTTGGTGGTTTTTGGCTATTTTTGCTTTTCCTTGGCTACTGGGTCATTCCTTTATTGGTTACTAATGATGGGCTATTCTCCCGCCTTATGGATGTTTTACTTAGCTGCTTTGGTTGGAGGACTTTTAGTTGGCTTTGGAATCTTGGTTGGTTGCTTTTCTCTTTGTTGGATTTTTTCTTCTTCATGGCTAATTTGTTGGAGCCTTTTGGTGTGCTGACCGATCCTTTGCTGATCCTTCTAAATTGGGAATTTTGGTTTTTGGTGATTGGTGGTTGTCTTTGGCCCCCTTTTGTGTGTGCTAGCCTTGGATGTTGGCTTGTATGTATGTTGGTGGTTTGGTAGTGCTACTGCTCGGTTTCATTAGCTTTCCCAATGATCTTGCCGTGACTTCTGGGTTGCTAGCTTTATGTGACTTGCTTATTGTGGGTTTTGTTTCGTGGGCTGATTGTTGATATCAGGTATGCTGGCTATGATGGCTTTGATGTTACTCACCTTCTCTCTCTAGTTGGTTGCTTTATATATGATTGTAACCCTTCTTTATGAAGTTTGGATGCTCATATGTATTGTTGCTTGAGATGATCTTAATTGAGCCTTCTTCTTTCTCGCTCTATCCTTTTGTTATCTTAATCCTTATCTTTTAGCTATGACTTTGCCTTGGTAGTATTTTTTCAGATTTCTTTAGTTGGAACTTTATAGAGGACATTTCTCGTCATCCCTAGTGTTGTTGTGTGGATCTTGCTTATCTTGCTTTCTCAAAGGAATCATGAAGCCGCTTACTTAACCTTCTTCATTTTTCATGTTTTATTTTAGTTTTACTCATGTCCTCTTCTTATGCTTTTAGATGTTATTTTGCACTTTTGTTTTCTTTTCTTCTAATATACTTAGATAGCTCTTAGGTTTCGTAGTATGTGAGCAGTAGATTTCTATGCTTTACCCCTTTTAAGGACATTATATCTTTTGCTTTTATGGTAATAAAAAAACTCTAAACCGTAAACCCTAAACTCAAACCCTAAACCCTAAACACTAAATGACAAACCTTAAACCTAAAGCTAAAGTAATTAAATAAATAAAAAAATAAACCTAAACCCTAAAACCTAATAAACCTAAACATAAACCTAAACCCTAAGAATGGGCAAAACCTTGACAGCAAGAACATAACCGTCAACCGTGCTCCTAGATCTGGTGGAGGTGAAGGAAGGCGCTATTAAGTGGTGGTGGCGGATCCGAGGTGCTTGTGGATATGGAGGTGGTTGAGAAGTGGTGGTTAGGAGGCGGAGAGCGAGTTATAGCGGTGGTGGGGAGGGAGAGATCGGATATGATGGTGGATCCCGCCACTGAGGCGGTGGTTCGATGGGAACCGGAGAAACTAAAAATGACCAATCACCGCTTATGGAACTTCTCTGAAGAGACAGTTCTAGTTATCTAGGGTTTTTGATTTTCTCTATATGTGCTCATTTTTTATCTATGTTGTTGCTTATGCCTTAGAAAACTTGGTGTGTTACATTATTGATGAAATCAAAAAGAAGAAATGTTGAATCAGAATTTGTTCTCTATTGAAAAAAATAAAACAAAAACACTAAACCCTAAACTAAAACCTGAACCCTAAACCTAAAACCTAAACCCTAAATCCTAAACCCTAAACCCTAAAAACCTTAAAGCATAAACCTTAAATCGAAAAACCTAAACCCTAAAACCCTAAACCCCAAACCCTAAAACCTAAACTCTAAACCCTAAACCCTAAACTCTAAACCCTAAACCCTAAACCCTAAACCATAAACCCTAAACCCTAAACCCTAAACCATAAACTAACCTTAAACCCTTAGAAGCTAAAAACCTAAACATAAACTAAATAAAAAATAAAATAAAATAAATAAAAATACATAAACCAAAACAAAATAAAAACCTAAACCTAAACCTAAACCTAAACTTAAACCTAAAAAAAATAAAATAAAAATAAAAGTAAACCAAAAATAAAATAAATAAAACCTAAACTAAACTAAATAAAAAACCTAAATAAAATAAAACTAAGCTAAATTAAACTAAAATAAAAAAAGCAAATTAAAATAAAATAAACCTAAAATAAAATAAAATAAAACTAAATAAAAGCCTAAACCTAAAAATTAACCTAAAATAAAAAAATAAATAAAAAAATAAACCTAAACCCTAAACTAAAAAAAAACTTAAACCTAAAATAAAATAAAAAACCTAAACCTAATCTAAAATAAACTAAAATAAAATAAATAAAACCTAAACCTAAACCTAAAAGAACTAAACCTAAACCTAAAACTAAACTTAAACTTAATAAAATAAAATAAATTAAAAAATAACCTAAACCTAAACTAAAAAATAAAACCTTAAAATAGACCTAAAATAAAAACCTAAAACCTAAACCAAAAAATAAAATAATAACCTAAACCTAAACCTAAAAATGAAAAATAAAACCTAAACCTAAAAAATAAAATAAAAATAAAACTAAACTAAAAATAAACATAAACTAAACCTAAACCTAAAAAAATAAACTAAAATAAAACCTAAACTAAAATAAATAAAGCTAAAATAAATAAACTAAACTAAACAAAAATAAAAATAAAAAATAAAATAAATTAAAATAAATAAAATTAAACTAAATAAACCTAAACCCACTAATTTACTTAATTTAAAAATATAAGAAAATAAAAAAATAAAAAATAATAATAAAAAAACTAACCCTGAACCCTAAACTGTAAAACTAACCCTAAACCATAAATCCTAAACCATAAAACCCAAAAACCAAAACCCTAAACCCTAAATCTCAAAACCTACAACCCC
Organism: Cymbidium sinense; assembly: GCA_021442155.1. Classification (NCBI taxonomy): domain Eukaryota; kingdom Viridiplantae; phylum Streptophyta; class Magnoliopsida; order Asparagales; family Orchidaceae; genus Cymbidium; species Cymbidium sinense. The sequence goes on along the minus strand of CM038220.1, from coordinate 27,531 downwards.
AACCCTTAAACCCTAAACCGTAAACCATAAACCCTAAATCTTATACCCTAAACCTAAAATAAATAAAACTTAAATAAATAAATAAATAAAACCTAAACTTAAATAATAAAATAAAATAAAAAACTAAACTAAAACCTAAACCTAAACTTAAACTAAACTAAAATAAAATAAATAAAATAAAAATAAAACTAAACTAAAATAAAATAAAATAAAAAACCTAAACTAAACTAAAATAAAATAAACCTTAAAAAAACCTAAATAAAATAAAAACTAAACGTAAAATAAAAATAAAATAAACTTAAAAAAAAAAAACTAAATAAAAATCTAAACCTAAAAATAAAATCTAAAAATAAAACATAAAAACTAAACTAAAACAAACATAAACTTAAAATAGACAAAATAAAATAAACCCAAACCTAAACTAAAATAAACTAAACTAAAGTAAATAAAACCTTAACCTAAACCTAAAATAAACTAAACCTAAACCCAAAACTAAATAAAATAAAATAAAATAAAAATAAACCTAAACCTAAACTAAAAAAGTAAAAATAAAAAATAAACCTAACATAAAAACCTAAATCCTAAAACCTAAACCTAAAAAAATAAAATAAAAACTAAACTTAAACTTAAACTTAAAAATAAAAGATAAAACCTAAACCTAATAATAAAATAAAATAAAAAAATAAAAAATTAAACATAAACCTAAACCTAAACCTAAACCTAAAAATAAACTAAAATAAAAAACTTAAAATAATGATAAATAAAAATAAACCTAAATAAAAAATAAAAAAATAAAATAAACTAAAATAAATAAAAATAAAATAAATAAACCTAAACCTACTAATTTACTTAATTTTAAAATACCTAAAATACCCTAAAACTTAAACCCTAATCCTAAAACCCTAAACCCTAAACCCTAAAACCATAAACCCTAAACCAACCTAAACCCTAAACTAACCCTAAACAACCTAAACTAAACCTAAACAACCTAAACCCTAAACCCTAAACTAAAACCCTAAAATAAAACCCTAAACCCTCAAAACCCTAAACCCTAAATCCTAAACACTAAACTAAACCCTAAACCCTAAACCCTAAACCCTAACCCAAAATCTAAATCCTAAACCCTAAACCCTAAACCCTAAACTTATTTTCATATTTTGGTCTAAGCTGGGTTATGTTTTTTGACCTCTTGCTTTTGGGTTGGCTAATGGTGGTTGCCACGGTGGTTCCTATCCTTCATCCTGGGTTGGTTTGGTTTTTTGTTGGGTTCTATCTTCTCACCTTACTGGGTTATTAGTGGATGAGATGGTTTATTTATGGCTTTATTCTGCATTGGTTGGTTTGTTGGCTCTCCTCTTGAACTTGAATTACTTTTGTTGGTTTTCATGGTTGGATGGGTGGCCTTTCTAGGGAGCTATTGTTACCTTTCTAGGCCTTCTTGAGAATTTTCTTGCTACTTTTGGGGTTGCCTCCCCTTTTATTTATGGATACTTTTGCCTTTTTTATGTTTGGATATTCTCTGGATTAGCCTCTATGGTGCGTTATTTGTAACATTTTGTATTATTATTATGCTTCATCGATTTAGTATTTGTTGGGAAGTTTGGTTTTAGTGGTCCCACTGCTATTATTGCCTTTCTATGGTGGTTTTTTTGTACCTTTTGTTGTGGTGCTTTGTTGGTTTTCTACTTTTCCTTGGCTTTGGGGATGCTTCCTTTGTTGGTTACTTATGATGGGTTGTTCTCTGGTGGTTTTATGGTATTTTACTTAGTCGGTTTGGTTGGAGGACTTTAGTTGTCCTTGGAATCTTGGTTGGTTGATTTTTTTCCTTGTTGGTCTTTTCCTTCTTCTTGGACAATTTTAGAGCCTTTTTCCTTATTAGTTGATTTTAATAAAGCGACCTCTCTCTCTCATCTTCCTTCATGTAAAAAGCCATCTCACATCTCATTCCATCTTCACTCTGTGACAGGAGCATCTCATCCTCTTGTTGATTCGGTTCTTCCTCCCTCAATCAAATCTAGCCACACACCTCCCTTTCTTTTCCTTGTGCAAGTAGACCAAACTAGAGACTCATGCCTGACACTCTTATCCATAAGCAAGCTTCATCCCCGAGCCCACAGGTCGAGAGGCACTATAACCTGCGAGAATATTCATCGCTCCAACTCAATGCAAAATCTAGTCCTCTTTAAACTCTTTTTGGTTGCAGGCATTCTTCTCATCCCTCTCATTTTTGGTTCAATTATCATACAGATCGAGCCTCTCCTCTCACCCTCTTCTTCTACTACCAACACTTGATCTTCTCCACATTTCCTTAAAAAAATGTCTACAACTTTAATCTATTATATGTTGAATCTTTTCCTTCTTCTAGCTTGCATTCCACTACCTCCTATTCTCCATCTAGGTTTCCCTCCATTGGCCTACATTTGAACTACTCTTCTCTACATAACCCAAGCGCATGTGAGGAAGATAATTCCTCCAGTTTGCTTCTAATTGTTATGTCCATGAGAATGACAAAGCTCTAGAAAGCAGCAATCATGAGTGAGCTTATGGGATACTTAGTGAAGAGTCAAGCCTAGAAACAGTTAGCAAAGCTCTCTCATGTCTCAAAAAAGATGTTCTAATTGACCAATTCAGCAAACACTATCTTCAATCAGTGAGGAGGTGTTTAAACCAAAACATATGAGAAAAGAGAAGGAATGCTAGCTGAAGTATTGATCCAACCCAACAAGCATCTCACTAGGGCTTCATTTCTTCTAAATGATGCCACCTCTTGGTCAGAATCCACCAGACATTAGCTCCAATGAGGAATAATTCTTAAATGCTTAGAAAGTCTTAGGGATCTTATGTTTGATGTGTTGAATGCGAGCGTCGTTAGGATCCAACCTTTAGAACTCATGCACTTTACTTTTTAATCCTTTTGGCGAGAGTTTAGAGACAAAAGCAAAACTATTTATTTTATGTGTTTGAAATGAATAGTTTTGATTAGGTCAAATGGCATAGTAATTTGATTCCACCTATCAAGCCATGATTAACTCATGGGTCATTTGATTTTTTATCGAATGATCATGATTAATCCACCTTATTTTATTTATTATTTAATTCAATCAGATCTAAAAAAGGAGTTAATCAATTTTTAGAATTCCAAACAAAATGAAAAAAAAGAAATAATATGTGATCAAACAAAATAAAAAAATTAAATTATCATAAAATTTAAGTAAAACATAGTATAAAAAAGAGAAAACAAAATTAACTAAACTAATAGTATTATAAATATTATAATCAAATATAAAAATTTGTTTGAACATAATTTATGAAAGTCAATTATAAAATCAATTTAATATTTAATTATTGTTATGTTGATTCTAAAATCAAAAGAAAATTTTGTTATGACATATCCTTAATTATAATTAACTCAACTATTACAATTGGCTACTTTATGTGATTATTATTCATATTATTTATAATTCATAACTAATTCAAATATAAAATTTTATATATATATATATATATATATATATATATATATATATATATATATATATATATATATATATATATATATATAAACTTACATCCCTTAGAACATAGACATTGATGTCAAAAGAAAAATATCAGAAAACTTGTATAATTCATATTCTAAATATCATAATCAAATCAAATAAACATAAAATTAAATATAAACTCTCAAGTTATTAAATCAATCACATCCAATTACTCCAAATTCAAATCAATATCAAAATAAGTTAAACAAAAATAAAATCCAAATAACAAACCTATTGAACTAAGATAAGAGAATAATCATTAAGTTAAAGAGATAATCATTTATATAAATAAATGGCTAAATTTAATAAGTTAAACCCTTAAGAATTCAAATAAAAGAACACATTAAACTTCAAATAAATTATAAGTAAATTAAAATACATTCTCCAATCCAAATCAAACTCAAATAAAATAATAAAAAATCAATGAATTTAAATAATCAAAATGACAAAATCATATGAAATTAAAACCAAAAAATATGTATTATATATTAAAGATATTGAATTATCAAAATTTAATTAAATCAAAACATCAAATCCAAAATTAATCAATTAGAATATATGAAATTAAACAAAGTTAAACTTCATTATATATTAAGGATATTTAATTATCAAAATTTAATTAAATCAAAATATCTAATGAAAAAGTAATCAATCAAAATACACAAAGATTAAGTAAACTCAAATTTTAAAAATCTAAATTAAATCAAATAAACATTAATCAAATCAAATCAATCACATAAATTCAAATGGGCTAGATATTTAAAGACCTTAGTTAGACTCTTTATGAGTTAGGATGTAGAATATGGTGAGTTCCATCCAAAAATGGAATTCATTCAACTCTTCATTCTTGAAAACTAAATATCACTTTAACCAAATAAAAGTGAAATAAAAATGGAAAATAAATCATTAAATCATTTAAATTGAAACCACCCAAAGGAAAAAAATTAAACAAATTCAAACTCCAAATTGAAACTTAAACTAAAGAAGCTAGTAAAGTCTTGTCACACAAGCCCTTTTCACACACTAGAATACTAGGTCACACCTAGAATTAGGTTAGGTCGATGTGTTGATTGTATGGTTGATGTTGCATTTTATTTTGTGATGTAATTTTTTTTATATTGGATGTTAGAATGTGGATCGTAGTCGGATGTTAGTGCATTAGTCTAACATTATTTTTTGCAAGGATTATGCTTAAGGCTTAAAATAAATTTAAATGCTCTCTGGGTTTCTTAAGCCCCTAAGTAATCCAAGTTAGACAGGGCTTGATTACCCATGTGGTTGCTAAGTCCAAATTATAAATATAACTACTTGAGTTGTATGTGTGTTTAGCTAACACTTGTTTTGCGTGTAGTTAGATTTACTTTTTCATTTATAATGTAATTTTGCATTAGAATGGATTAGTGCTATGGGGTTTAGGATGAGCATTGGCTAAGGCTTGGTCTGGGTGCCATGTGATGCCTTAAAGCCTACCACATCAATGGAAGCAAAGATATGATGAAATGAAGAGATATGAATAATGAAGACTTGAAGACCCCATAGCATTTATTATTTGTAACTATAATTATTCTTTTATATCGGTTGTATAATGGTAGAGCTGCCTACCCATTTTCTCTTTTGGGTGGAGGAACCCGACCCACCAGCCTTTTATTCTTTTGTGGTAGTCTATAAAATTGTTTGATGTTGTGCTTAGATTGCACATTAAAAACAACATGCTTTTCTAAGTTTCTTATATGTTTGATGCTTTAATGTGTGGCCTTGATGCGATTAGGCTCTTAAAATTAATTTCTACCCCAGTTAATAACTCACAATTAAAATTTAAAAGAACTCATAACCTCACCATAATGCCTAGGTTTTAAATAAGATAATTAAAAGATTTAGAAACCCTTAGTTGAATGGTTGAATGTCTCCCAACATGCATTCATATTCTTTCTTGAACATGAAGGATCTCCATCCTTGCATGATAAGGGAATGCTTGACTGTGAGGGCATCCCTTATGGTGGAGAACACCTTCTTCTAGCTGATTTGGCCCATAACCTATTTTCATCATGCATATAGGCATCAAAATCCTAAAACCTTTGTCAAAATGAAGTGTCAAAATTGAAATAAAATTTGAAAAGATTTTGCATTTGTAGATTAAGTCATTACTCATACCACTCATGCTCTAGTCTCTTAGAGAGTGGGTTTAAGGACTCTAGTCTCTTTCTACATAATAACTACCTAGCTATTTTGCAACTCATAAGACTTGCCTACATGAATCTAAAGCATATGAGGAGTTAGCTACCACTAGCCAATTATAAGCCCAAAGCAAGTGGTTTATACTCTCTTGTGGAGTTAAACCATATACCGATCTTTGCTTATACTTAGGTCATGCTTTGGCTTATGCTAAAGCTCCCTAGATTTAGGATTTAAGGTAGTTGTTTCCTTTAGGCTATTAGCATAAATTCTGACCTCTTAGGCATTTTCACAATCTTATGTTATTGAATTATAAGTACTAGCTTTCTAATAAAATGTTAACTTCAATAAAATCAATCTCTTCAACTTCAAACATATAAAGCCCAACCATAGATAGATTGGAATGCTCAATAGGCTTACTAGTATCATGAGAATTTTCTATCCATTCTCTTTGGCTTCAATAATAAGTTTTCCATGAACAATCCCATTTTATTTTCCAATACAAATAATCCTTTTGATAGTATAGCCTTGAAATCTTTGGAGACCTTAATTTCTACTTTAATCAGAATATTCATAAGGAATTCCCATTCCTTATGATGTACTAACTATGGAGGCTTGCCTCCATAGGAACTTAAGGAACTGGCTTAATATAAACCCTACTTTACTTTTCCATGTAAAGTAGAGGAAAGATCTCGCACATTAAGACCCATCATGCCTTAGAGTCCTTATTGGTGATTAGGTCCATTATAGGTGATGATTTCTATTTTAAGATAGTGCATCATACCTTAATGTTGTACCCAATCACTTCAATAAATACCCCTAAGATCCGTGGTGTCCCACCTCCAAAAAATAAACACCACAAATTTTTAATGACTCTGGGAGGATTCCTCTCTCCATCTCTAGTAGACATTATTGTCTCCAAGCATAGTGGACTTATATTTTATATAAGCCCAAACAATATCTTTCTTTGTTGACACTTAGCTTATTTCATCCTTAAGCAAAGCTAGCCAACATCCTTAGGTTTTAGGACCTCACTCCATGTAGGTCTTAAAATACCTATCAGGTCCCCAATAGGTAAAGTAAACTAACTAAATAAAGGAGATGACAAAATAAAATTTTTGAACCTCTTTACCACTAGCTTGGTGAGGTAAGGTTTATCCCACATTTAAGAAAACTCAAACTAAAACAAATATTATCTTTTACAAAATATTTTCAAAGCACTTTTCCTAAAAATAACCATTTTTAAATTCACTCCACATGAAGTTTGCAAAAATATAACAATTTTCAAATCTGTTTAAAATAAAAGATAATCTAACCTCTTTTAACATACCTAAGTTTGTTAAACGGGGGTCCTCTTTCAAAAATCAAAATCAAATTTACAATCAACAAAATGCCTTTCAAAGATTTTCAAAAGCATATTTCTTAAAATAAAATCAATTAACCAACTCCATTTAACATACCCAAATTTGTTAAATGGAGTTCCATTTTAAAATCAAACAAAAAAAATCAAAATCAACATATAATTGAACCTCACTTAACATACTCAAATTTGTTAAGTAAGAGTTCCCTCTTTTCAAAAGCAATATCACACACAAAGTCAAGATATATATTTTGAATCTCATTTGCCATACCCAAATTTGCCAAATGAGAGTTCTATTATCAAAAGCAACCACACACAAATAATTGAACTCCATTTAGTATACCTAAATTTCTAAGTGGAGTTCCCCTTTTCCAAAAACCAAAACCAATTGGATCCTACTTAGCATACCCACATTTACTAAGTAGTGCCTTCTTTCAAAATTATAAAAAATCAACACATTTGAATTCCATTTCACACCCAAACTTGTCAAATGAGAATTCCTCTTTTTAAAAAAATCAAAAAAATTGGACTCTACTTAACATACCCACATTTGCTAAGTAGAGTTCTCTTTTCAAATCACAAACTAATTAAACAAAATTGAATTCCATTTGACTTACCAAAATTTGTCAAATGAGAATCTCCTTCTATAAAATCAAGCATCATCATGAAAATCAAATTGAACTCCATTTAACATACCACATTTATTAAATGAGAGTTCGGCTCTTTCAAAATGAAACAAATACCAAGTCATACTTACTTAACATACTACATTTGTTAGGTAAGAATCCCAATTTTGAATTAAAATCAAATACATATTTGGACCTTACCCAACATACCACATTTGTTAAGTAAGAGCCCTAACTTCAAATTAAAGAAACAAACACACCTGAGCCCTACTTAACATAACAAATTTGTTAAGAAAGGGTTTCACTTTTCAAATCAAAACAAAACATCAAATATTTTGGATCTTACGTAACATACCACATTTGTTAGGTAAGAATCTCACTTTCAAATATATTAAACACACTTGAGTCCTACTTAACATAGTAAATTTATTTAGTAAGGGTCTCATTTTTAAAATCAAATCAAAATACATCAAACACATTGTGCTTCACTTAGCATACCTAAATTTTCTTAAGTAAAGTTCCCATTGTCAAATCAAAATAAATCAAATACATGACAAACAATCATAGCAAACAATAAAGATATTTTCAAAAATATCTTCAAACATGCACTTAGATCTCTCTAGCATACCCAAATTTGCTAAGTGAAAGCTCCAAAATCAAAATCTCAAAATAAAAGATTAGCAAAACAAAATCGTCTCCAAAATTCTCTCCAAATGGAGGAACCTCATTCAACATATCCTAATTTATTGGATGAAGGTTCCAAAATCAACAAACTAATTCTTATGGCAAAGTCTCTCTTCAAAATTCTAAATCTCTCCAAATCGTGAACCCCACTTAGCATACTTAAATTTGTTGAGTGTGGGTTCAAATTAATTAAAAATTAGTGATTGAAGGAAATATGAAGGTCAAAGTCTAATTTAGTTATATTTTCACATGCAGATATCGAGTAGTTATAGCAGTCAATACATTGTCATGGCTCCTAACAAGTTTATTTTTCTCTTTCCCCTCTAGACTTGGCCTTGGATCAGCCAATCTCACCATGAGGCCACCCACCTAATTTACTTTGGGGGGTTAGGATTATGTGAGGGTAGCCCTCACAACTATTAGCAAGAGGAGGTGGTAAGGCAAGCCACTCCTCGCTTTCATGTTGAGTTTGACCCCAAGTTTCCCTCTCACGAAGATGAAGGCGTGGAGGTCCCTATGCAGCAATGCCGTCACTTACTCTATTGTTCCTACTATAGCTTTGGTGAGCTACCTCCTCCTCAGTCCCCTCAAAAGAGAAGGCTATCTTAGCATCTGAGATAGTCTCCCCTACCTTCAAGGTAGGTTCCAACTCCCTCACCCATCATCGCAATAAAAGCAAGAAGATCAAGCGACACCACGGGAGAGCAACCAGGGTGGAAGATGTCACATCATATATTGCTGAGGAGGGTTCTCCTTGAGAGGTCTCCCCTTTCTTTGGTGGTAGTAGATTCCACCTCTCCTCAAAAGAGGAGGATGCTAGAGAATTGTGCATTCCCTCCACCACACCTTACTACAAGGTATTAGCTAGGTAGAGGAGAAACCCTACCGCCTCACATAGCCAGGTTGGAAAAGCCTATTGATGCTCAAAGTCTAGTTTGTTATTCAATTTGAGGTCTGTGATCTAGATCCATAGAGAGAGGGCCATCGGGAGGTTGCAACCAGGCGGTGTAGGGAGAGATGAGGTACATCAGCGGTGACCTCCACCTTATTGATTTCATCATGGCCACCATGGTGCATAAATAGTAGTACTCACCATCACCACCAGAGGAGAGCTAGAAGGGCGTGTGTGTTACCCCCCCTCCATTCCCTCGCCCACCGCCACAAGTCCTCCCTCCTTCCACTATTCCTACCAAGGTTCGAGAACATTCGGGAGAGGAAGTCCCCATTGGTGATCTGCTATGGCTAAGGATCCCACTCCATCTACTCCTTGAGGTGAGGTCAGCTCTCCATTTGACCTCCCACTTGTTGTGGTGAAGGAGTGGCGACAAAAGTCACCATGGTCGTGCCACCACACCACTAGCCACCACCAAAGAATGTGATAGTAGGGAGGGAGGGGACACGAGCAGTTCCATGGTCGATCCTCTCGAGGGTGTACTTAGTAGGCAGCATCTATTGTATAGATTGAACAAGCATAGTTCCACGGCCATGAGTCTTTGTTTTGGTCCGTGCGGTAAGAGATCATTCACTAGTGACATCTTAGAGGACTACTTTACTGAGATGATATGGCTTCTAAGTAATGATCATTTAAATTTAGAGGAGGGGAGGGTAGCTTTTGACCCTGATAAGGATGATCTTCTAGAGGGTTCGGTCGAAGTCCACATGGTCGATACTCGAAGCCTCCTCCACCAAGACCATCAGAGCCAAGAAGGTGGTTGAAGAAGATGATGTCATCCATTCAATCCAATATCTCCCCCAATAGCTTAGGAAAAAGGATGATCAAATCCATATGATGGAGAAGAAGGTTGAGGATTTGTTAGCAGCAGTACTAGCACTTTAGAACCAAGCTCCAGCATTCCATCCTAACCCTATGGAGGCCAAGCGGCCTAAGCTTCTACATATATTAGAACCCCTATAAAGAACCTCTCCAATAGATTAGGATAGTGGTAGCCTACATAAAAGGTCATAGATAGCACCTCATGACCACAATAAATGGTGGAAGAAGTGAGAAAAGCATTACAAGCGTGGTACTTCATTCAATCCAAAGGATAGACCCTGCCGAGAGAAATTTGATATAGTTTAGTATCCCAAAAAGGTTTTTGCCAGCTTCTTTCAAGATTTTTGATGGCAGTGGGAACCCTCGGTAGCATATAGCATACTTTAGAGCTGGATGTTACAATGCTGGTGGTAGCGATGCACTTCTCTTTCGCTTATTTATCAGTAGTCTGGATTGCATTTTGGTATGTCAACCGTCAATGGTTTGATAAAGACATTTGCTAAGTTGGAGCAACTTTTCATTAAGAGATTTGTTAGAGCTCAGTAGAGGGTGACTATGGGCGATCTCATTGTATAATAAAACCCGTAAGTCTCTCATTGATTATATTCTAGGTGGCAAAACGAGTATGAAATGTGAACCATATGTCTAAAAGCATGCCATGAGATTCTTTTAAGAATATTTATGGCCCAGCCTTCATGCTCAAGGATTTACTATCAAAACCTTTGAGAAGTTAATCAACAAGGTGGCTAGAGAAGCCAAATAGTTACCTTTCTAAAACCAGTCGCCCAAGCCTAAACTATAGAAAGATTTTGAAAACAAGCTAATGGTAGTGGCATTAGTTAATAGGGGGAAGCAGCCTGTTAGAGTTCTGTTGAGAGACCTAGAGCTTAGTAGCCTCCACATCCACTACCTCTACCACCACCTCTACCATTATCACACCAGCCCACCTCAATGGCCATTACCACCACCACCTCAATAGTATACCCAGCAGGTTTACTCTATCCGCCACCGTGCTATTACCCACCTACTCTTGGACAAACTAAATAAGCCATATTCTTTCAAGAGAAAGGTAGTCAAGAAAATCTTTAAGAACCTCTTAAAGAAGCGATTTCTAGCTACCGAGAGGGCAAGTGATGATGATCCTAACTTTTCCCTTAGCCATGTCTTGAGGACGCATCACCTTCAAGGATGCTTGAGCATACCACAAGTCGTGTCATAATTATCTCTAAGGATTACTTATTTACTTATTAGAACAACCATCTAGTATTAGGGTAATCCTTGGGGATACATGTGATCCTCTCAAGACAAAGAAGGTTGGCATATTTTCTTATCCTAAACCTCTAAAAGATTATTTCTAAGATCAAGAAACTCTCCTAGGTTGAGGCAGCTCAAACCTCCAACATCAAGGAAGGTTTGCAAGTTGCCAAAGACAACTTTGGGAAAGTGGGAGCTTAGCAGTAGCAGCAACAGTCCACACTTGCTCGAAATAGTTCAATAGCACAACCACCGATCGAGTCTAGCATTCCCTCCACCATTGCAACTACTACTTCATCTAGTTCTTCTTTTGATAGGAGTGTTGTATTAGCAGACAAGGGCACTAAAACCCTTACCCCACTTACCTCCACCTAAAAAGAAATCAATAAAGAAAATTGATTCAACTTACATCTTCTCCATGATCTTGATTTTATTCCTATTGAAAGCTCTCCAAGTCAAGAAAATAATAATAGATTTAATAATTCCAATCCTTTTTCTTCCAATTCGAATAACTTTCCTTTTCTAATCAATCAGTTCACCCATTGAGATTAACTTGGAGTCAACGACTCGAGGGTCCATAAGAGAAGGTAGGTATACCGATGAGCATTAAACTTTTGCCAACCTACCACATGAAGTCACTAAAGTCAACCTAGGTGTAAAAGTTCTACCTCTAAGGTAGCACCTAGGATAAGGGTGAGCAAGTCATTGGTTCGTGAGCAGATAGCCCTCCATAGATGCTCCACCTATGGATATGCTTGTGGAGGACTAGCGAGTTGATTACAACATTTTAGCTCACCTTAGAAAGTTGCCACTAAGTTAATCATATATGCCCTTGTCTTATCCAAAGAGTTGAGGGAATCTCTAATCAAGGCTCTTCTTGATCCAGATTAGCTTAGCTCGACTGCTATTGGAGAGAGGCTCATGATTTAGAGGATGTCCCAAGAGTCACTTTCAATAATGTAGACTTGCTTTTAGGGATGATCAGACACAACCATCCCCTCTACATCACAGTGGACATGGGCAGATTCATGTTATCCATAGTGTTGGTTGACCCAGGTGCAGTAGTCAACATTATGAGTCTAAAGACCCTTGCCTACTTGAGGATTGACATCTCCAAACTCAATTCAGAGAGGATGATGTTGAAAGGATTCAATGAGCAAGAGAGGGATTTAGGCTCCATAGTGTTGCCAATGAATATTGATGAGTGGAAGACCAAGCCACATTATAGATTGAGATACATCTTTCAATGCTTTGCTAGAGACCGTGGATACATGAGAACAACATGGTCACATCCTCTTTGCACCAATGCATCAAGTTCATGAGAGGTGGGATAGAGTACTATATCAAAGGAGATCTCAAGCCATTTACAGTTCATGAGGTTGGCATATATGAGGATGCAGCCTACTACCTCTCTCAAAATCAACAAGTCTATTCTTGTGAACTTGGCCAAAGCACAAAAATAAAAGGAAAATAAAAAAGAGAAAGAAAAGAAAATATGAAAATGAAAAGAAAAAAAAAGAAAATAAGATTGAAAATAAAAGGGAGAGAAATAGACTTGGAGGAGGAACTAGAGCTTGAGATTATATTCCACCCATAGTTCATTACTCCATTGAACATATGGCTAGGATGACCACCTCCACCAAGCAAAGGAAGAGGTAGATCCAGGCAGCCCTAGGGATGGAAGACCTCCTTATTGCCCACCCAAAAGGAGATATGTCTGCTACTAGGTACACTTATCCATATAGACTTAGAATCTAGTTGGAGGATGAGTTTTACATGGTTACACACCAACTCTCTTCTCAGTAGATTCCTTTGAGGTGACACTTGAGCTAGTGATGAAGATGCTCCAAAGTAAAGCAGTGTATCCAAGTCTATATGTTAACAAATCAAGCATTGGGAACCTTAGCTCTAACCCCACTTTTCTCATAAGAAGTTTAGGTTTGGTAGTTAAGGAAGCCTTTAAGTCATCCATATGTGAAGACTGAGATTCTTTGGAGCATCATCCTCAAGTCAAGTTGATGTAAAACTTGAGGATGATTCATATAAAGATTTAATAATACAATTATCTTTTGATTAGTACTCACCTTATGTTCTTAATCTAGAAAGAAGGGATTAATCCCACATACTTGGTCTAAACACGTCATATTACTTCAAGAGGTTATTGGATAACAAATGTAGACATTCTCAATCAAGACGGACTAGGATTTGGTGCAGGGTCGATGATGATGATAATTCTTTAGTTATCACCAATCATTTTGAAGATAGGTTCTTTTCAAATCACACTAACTCTTATAAGGAGGAATTCTTAGAAACTTTAGATGACCTACATAATTTCCAAGTCAAGGATGCACTACCAAAGTTTTAAGAAGAAATTAAATCAAACATTGATGAACTTAAAGAAATCAACTTAGGGACAGAAGAAGATCCATCCCCAACTTACATCAGTTCCTTATTTGAACCAAACAAACCAATGACTTAGTTAGCTATTGACTAAGTTTAAGTACTACTTCATATGGAGTTATGAAGAGATGCCTAGTTAATCTCGATGTAGTCACAAATTAGCGATAGAGCCAAGTGCTAACCCTATCAAGCAAGCTCCTAGATGCATGTAATTAGACATAGAACAATAGGTCATTTCTAAAGTTAAGAAACTAATTGATGTTGGATTCATCATGGAAGAAAAATACCTTACTTGGTTGGCCAATGTCATCTCAATTAAGAAGAAGAATGGCCAAATTTGCATATGCGTCAACTTTAGGGACTTAAATATGGCATGTACAAAAGATAAATTTCCACTACTAATCCAAGAGCTGATGGTGGACATTCCCTCATTTCATGCAGTCTTCTCTTTCATTGATGGCTCATCTAGCTACAACCAAATTAAGATGGCCCATGAAGATGAGAAAAATACTACTTTTCAAACCCCGATCAAAATTTATTGCTATAAGGTTATGACTTTCAGCCTTAAAAATGCCGATGCTACATACCAGTGGGCTATGACTCAAATCTTCAGTGAACTCATTCATCATTAAGTTGAGTGTTATGTTGATGATCTCATAGTCAAAAGTAAAGAAAAGGAAGACCACCTCTTTGGCTTAAGAGTAGTTTTTGAATGGTCAAGACAATTTAACCTCAAAATGAACCACCTGAAGTGTGTATTCGGAGTAACTTCAAAAAATTTCCTTGGGTTTGTTATCCAACACCGGGAATCAAGATTGATCTGAAGAAGATCAAAGTTATACTAGAAATGCCACCCCATAAAAGTCTAACTCAACTCAGATCATTTCAAGGGTGGTTGGCATATCTAAGATGCTTCATATCCAACCTATCAAGAAGGTGCCAGCCATTTTCAGCATTTATCAAAAAGGATGCCAAGTTCAAGTGGGATGACAAGTGTCAGCATGCCTTTGAAGACATCAAGCACTACCTGATGATGATGCCAGTTCTAGTAGCCCTTATCCTAGGCAAGCCATTCATCCTCTACACTACTGCATTGGATGACTCCCTTGGCACTTTGTTGGCCCAAGCCAATGATGAAGGGAAAGAGAATGCTCTCTACAATCTTAGTCCTCATCCAATCCTTGCTAAAGCAAATTATCCACCCATTGAGAAACATTGCTTAGCTTTAATCTTTGCATCCTAAAAGCTATGGCATTATATGCTTTCTCATAAAGTCAACTTGATCTCTAGAGTCAATCCACTACAATATCACATGACATAGCTGACGCTATCCGGACGGTTGACACGATGGTCCATGATTCTCTCATAGTTTGACATTACTTTCATACCCCTCTGTGCAGTGAAAGGACAAGCATTGGTGAACTTCTTAGTAGCACACCACTTGAGTCTCCACTTAATGATGATCTCCCTGATGAACAAATCATGAACTTGGGGGACACTAGCAATCACCGATGGGAATTGTATTTTGATGGTGCGGCTTTCTCTCACAAAGGAGAAGAACCACAATCTACTCTTCTAGAATAGTCAAAGGTAGGAATAGTCCTTCTAACTCTAGATTGTGATGTGATTTCATACCATCTATCCAATCCTGCACAATCTGAGTTATGAGGCTTTAATTATTGGCCTGAGTTAGCGGTCATGCTATGCATCAACATTGACATCTTTGGGGATTCTGAGGTCATCAACCAAATTGGGTCATATAAGGTTCTTAAGCCTAAACTCCATCATTATCACAAATACATCATGGAGCTATTAGCCCAAATCCTAGGTTACCATATACAAGATCTCGTGAGGAGAGAATGCAATAGGGGATGCACTAGCAAAGCTTGCCAAAGAGTTGGCATGTCCGAAGATGAGTCCATATCAATAAAGATTTAAAATAGACAAGTCCAATCTTATTGATAATGAATTCATCGACAGATTCCAACTTGATGGCGAGGTTGACGTTGCCAAAAAGGATGAGTAGCTGGATTGGAGGCAACCATTCATGGACTATCTAACTAAAGGAAAACTACCTCAAGAGAAGTCACAAGCCCATCATGAAGTAGAGCCCTTTCCTACACTCTCATCAATGGCACCTTATAATATCCTTCAATCATATGTGGTTACATTGTTTAGAAGCACAGCCCATAAAATCATGACCGAGGTACACTCGGATTATGGTAAGCTCACCAATCAAAGATGAAGGCCAAGATTAAGAGACGGGTACTATTAGCCTATGATGATTATGACATAGATGTAGCCAAGCATTGTCACTAATGTTAGTGGAGTGGTCCTACACCAACCCAACATTGGCCTCTTGGCCATTCAGTGTTGGGGTAGATATTATGGGCTCGATCATTCTTCTTCCAAAGGTCATCAATTCATCCTTGCCACTATTGATTACTTTTCCAAGTGGGCAAAAATTCCTCTCGAGAGGTCAAAGCATGTGCTCTAGTTTTTAGAACCATATCATATAGGTTTGAGGTGCCTCGATGAATTATATCGATAATGGTACCGCATTCAAGAGCACCGTAGATCAACAACTTCAGAGACACAACATAGATTGATACTCTACCATCTATTACCCACAAGTGAATGGTCTAGTAGAAGCTTTCAACAAAACTCTCATTCAAATACTCAAGAAGACACTCAATGACAACAAGTGATAATGGCATGAGTAATTAGTTGAAGCTTTGTGGGCTTATCACACCACCTACAGAACTCCAACTCAATCAACTCCTTTCTCCTTAGTATTTGAGTCAGAAGCCATTCTACCATTAGAAGTCTAACTCCCATCACTAAGGATAGTTGTGGGTAGCAAGATCATGATAGAACATAATGCCAAATTATGGTTAGAAGAGCTTGAAGGTTTGGAGGAGAGACGCCACAAGCATGGAACCTCGAGTTGTACAAAGCTAAAATGATTCAAGCTCACAACAGGTTGGTTTGCCCGAGAACTTTTCAAGTAGGAAAGCTTATTTTAGTTCTAAGGATACCAATTATTGCCCATCGCAAGATGAGAGATAACTTTGAGTCCACTTGGGAAAGCCCTTTTGCCATAGAGAAGGCCTACCAAGGAGGATCTTATCAACTCATCAACCATAAAGGAGAGCTTCCAATCAATGAGCTCTACTTAAAGAAATATTACCCATAAACTTATGTTTGAAAGTCATTATCATCAATGAAAATTTCATTTCAAATTCAATCTCTTCAAACCGAAAGCATTTTCATCTATGAATCTACCATGCATTTAGGATAGGTGTAAGAGAACCCAAGTGACATCCTATCCTTCATCAACACAAACAAACTACACACAATTCTCGTTATTAGGATAGGTGTAAGAGAACCCAAGAGGCATCCTATTTTGACTAGCACAACTAAGTTAAGTGTAAGAGAACCCGAGCAACATCCTTTCTTGGTGGAGTCACATTGCCCCTATGGCACCATTTCATCCATTCTTTGATGTGTTTTAGGATAGGTGTAAGAGAACTCAAGCAACATCCTATTCCTTTTTCCACAACACAAACACACATACACATCTTTTGTCTTGGGCTACTTTGATGTGGGATAACTATGGCACTCACTCATTGCATAGGTAGATGTTACCTATTAGTATGTCACCCTAGTGGTCCTTTGTTCAGAAGATGTAAGTCTACTATGCTTTCTTTCCTAATTTGACCATCACACAGAGCACCTTGTTAGCATGGTAGACCTCATGGTGGTAAGTTACCTATGTTGACTTCATTTAAGAGGATGTAAGTCGCTATGCCTTCTTCTTAAACTAGCCATCGTGAACTGAATTGGTTGAGTAGAGGATTAGGGTAAGTGCCTTGGTGGCTCTTTCCTCTATCTACTTCAAGTAGGTCTAGTCCTTCTTTATGACTCCCTACTTAGTAGTCACCCTTAGGTCAGGTTTGATATATTGCACCATCAATGAGTCCCCAGATTGGTCCCTACTTTGGAAGATGAAAGTCTACTATGCTTTCTTCCTAAGTACAACCATGCACATGGTCTAGGGATAGCACCTATTGAGCCAATGATAGACTATTTCAGTAATTAGTTTACTTTAGGGAGATGAAAGTCTACATGCCTTCTTTCTAGATTGATTGTCACACATTGATAGGCACCTTAGGTTGGTTGGTGTTCGCTATGCTGACAGTGACCCACCCGTGGATACACCACTCTTGAAAGATGTATGACTACTATGCTTTCTCCTTGAGTTGGCCACAATACCGATTATTTTCCTCAAGGATTAGGATAACGCCCTTAGTGGCACCTCCCTGGGCACTCTACTTGGCTCATGTCCTTCGACCCCATTTAGACACTACTAGTTACTTTTTGATTGGAGTCTCCTTTCCTAGTAACCACCCCTATGGTTGGAGATTTTGTTGAATGCATAGATTCTCCCTTGGTCCAATAAATTTGAGATAGGTCAAGGCTGACATAGCCTTCTCAATGTAGTCCCTGCATACCAACAGGTCCATGATAATAAACAAACAAAATATATTTTCACTTTTGGATTAGAATTAATCCCGCAACACCTTTCCCAAGCGGCATCCTATCTTTAGGGCTGTTTATTTTGATTATGTATGGGGACACCACATAGTGAGGGTGTACTTATTGAGGTGATTGTGTGACATCAAGGAATGGTGCACTATCTCAAAATGATAGAAATCACTACCATACAATGGACCTAATCACCTAATAAGGACACTTAAGGCATGATGGGTCTTCTAATATACTAAATATTTTTCCTCAACTATACATGGATGAATAAACCAAGTTTATTTAAGCTGGGTTCTAAAGTTCCCTATAAGGGCAAGCCCCCATAGTTAATTACATCTTAAGGAAAGTGAATTCCTTAGGAATACTTTCGATTAAAGTAGGCAATTATTATTTCCAAAGATTTCAAAGATAAGGACACCTAAGATGAGTAGGAATGCCCATGATACTAGGACCTAGTGAGCATTCCAACCTATCCTATGTTATTCTTTATATGTTGAGGAGGATTACATGTTTGAGTTGAAATTTATTAGAAAGCTGGACTTATAATCTCATAATACAAGATTATGCAAGAAGAGGTGAGGACTTATGTTTGTAGGAGGGGAAACATAAACCTCAGATCATAAATCTAAGGAGCTTTAGCAAGGGCCAAAGCACATCCTAAATCTAAGTGAAGATGGGTATATGGTTTACCTCCACAAGAGAGGATAAATCACCTAACTGCTAGACTTATAACTACCTGGAGTGGTAGCCAACTAACTCCTCTTATGCATTAAAACCATGTGATCAAGTCATATGTTTTGCAAGATGGTTAGGATGTTATTATTAGAAAGAAACTAAAGTCCTTAAACCCACTCCCTAAGAGACTAGAGAATGAGTGGTATGAATAATGACTTAGTCTAATGTAAATCTTTTCATTTGATTTTGGACTCTTCATTTTGACAAATGCTGTAGGATTTTTATATATCTAAATGCATGATAAAATGAGGTTATTGGCTAAATTAGAGAGAAAGAGGTGTTCTCCACCACTGGGAGACCCTCAAAGGTCAAGCCTTCCCTATCGTGCAAGGATGAAAACCTTCTCTTAGCAAAAGTGAAACAAGATGACATGCATGATATTAAGTATACAACATCCAACTAAGGGGATGCTAAATTTTTTTAGTTATCTTGATTTAATACTTAGGCTTAATGGAGGTTATGAATTGTTTAGAAGATTTAGTTATGAGTTTCAGTTAGGGTAGAAAAATTAATTTTTCATGAGAGCCTAACCATCGAGGCCACACATTAAATCACCATACATGAAGAAACTAGAAAGAGACATGTCATTTCTATTTTGCAATTGTAAATAAAATATTAAACAATTTATAAACCCAATGTAAAAGAATGTGCGCAGTCGGTACGTACAACCCAAAAAAGAGAAATGGGTTCTTGAGCTCTACCCTTATACAACTTTGTATATGAAAGAATAATTACAATTACAAATAAATAAATGCTATGAGAGGTCTTCATTTCTTCATTCTTCATATCTCCTTCATTCCTCCATTGGATTTTCTTACTTCAAAGGCATCACCTCCTCCTGGATAAAGCCTTCTACGCCTCCTCATCCTAATCCCCCCATAACACTAACCTAATTCCTAATTCAAAATTACATTAAAAGTTGAAAATGTAAATCTAACTACACCCGCAAGACAAGTGTTAGCTAAACACACCATACAACCCAAGCAATTATATGTATAATTTGGACATAGCACCCTGCACAAGGGTATCCAAGTCTACTGTCTAATTTAGATTATGCTTAGGGTTAAGCAACCAAACAAAGAGAGCATTTATATTTATTATAAGCATCCCTTAAGCACAATCTCCTATAGAAAATATAATTAGGCTAATCACGGCCTAACATCTAGTCTACAAAGCATATACCCTAACATTCATTCTACAACAATACATCATAAAACCAAACATACATCAAACAATGCACCACCTAACATAAGGCTAAAAGTGGTGACTTAATCTAAGGTGTGTGTATTAAGGCTT
Source organism: Cymbidium sinense (assembly GCA_021442155.1). Taxonomy (NCBI): domain Eukaryota; kingdom Viridiplantae; phylum Streptophyta; class Magnoliopsida; order Asparagales; family Orchidaceae; genus Cymbidium; species Cymbidium sinense. The sequence continues at coordinate 7,143 of CM038220.1, read as the reverse complement.
ATTTGGTATGTCTTAACTAGGCTTTGTTATAATTTTGAGTGAGAAAGGATGATTTTACTTTAAGGCTTAATTGATTTGTAAGTTTTACTTAATGTTTTCTTTTGTTTCACTTGGTTTACACTTAACAGTAAGTGTTATAAAGAGAAAAAAGAGAGAGATCACCCTCCTTTATCCCTACCTTAAGCCACATCTAAAGCATATTAATTAATCAATTCTCTTTAATGAATGCCTTATTATATAGTTTAATTAATCCTAAGTTTAGGTTCACTTTAAATAATCTTATTCAATAAGAAAGGCATCTTAAGATTAATTAGTTAATTATCACACAACAAATGTTTGTTGATTTCTTTCCATCATATGTAGCATGCATATGATTAAGTCATATATCTATGCATACAATATGTTTTGGCACACTTAAATGCAGATGCATGAATGATTTTATAAAAAAGGATTCTCATTCATTAGATAAATACACATTCAAATGTATGAAATTTCTAAGCAAGTACCTCACCATTGTTTGACGGAGAATGAGGTAGGAACCACTTTGGGGCTACTTAAAGTTGTGCCTCCGGTGTCCAGACTAGATATACCCCTATTCTCAAATACATGTGGATGTATAAACAACTATAAGAATGGAAATCATGCAAAAATTATATTTTTTATTTTGAATTATGCATATAGAATAAGGTGAGGTTTTTACTCATTAGCCAAATGGATACACAAGTGTATAAAAGTTATAATCAAGTACTTTCCCACTGTTTGACTAGGAGAATGAGGTAGGAACCTCCTTGGGGCTACTTAAAGCCGTGCATCTCTGGGCGTCCAGACTAAATATACTTGATATTCTTAAATACTCATGAGTGTACAAACAACTATAAGAATGTAAACCATGCAAGAATTATATTTTGATTTATTTATACATGTGAGCTAAAATTCTATCTAAATTTTGACATGGATATACATAAGAATAAACCCAAGTGTTGTGTCCTTTTCAAATGAACTATACACTTGTTAATATTCATATCCTTATGTGAATTCATGAAGATTAAAGAAAAGAGAACTTCATATCACATGTTCTAAGTTGTAAGCACATACGAGCTTATAAATACTCATAATTATGATTACTCTGTGTTATAGTTGATTTATATACTTTAAAAATTAATTTTCTATTCAATAATGATAATAGCAACACATATTTTTAATTTAAGCCAACACATGCAACTTGACATAAAATAAGTCATTTTATTTAATTAATTTTTGAAAAGGATGAATGCATGATTACAAGTGGCATACAACATTTAATATAATTGAAGAGAAATAAAAGAACATAAGCACATAATTTCATTCAATCTAATTAATTCTTAAGGACAATCATATTAAATAAGATCATTTAAAACAAACCAAAGTTCCTTAATGCCATTTTCATGTTTTATTTTATTTAAGAAATGTGAAAAAGATTTTCTAATCCTAATCCCATTCCCCATATGTGAATTAATTTGATTTAATGAAAAGCAATTAGGTTGATTTTATGAATTGGTTATGTTAAGCATGGATTAAATCAATTAATTAAACCCTTACCTATGTTGCCTTAAGGTAATTAATTAAACAATTATGAGCTAATATGATATGCAAATAAATTGAAAAGTAAATATCAATGCTCCTATGAAATGAAAGGGGCCTAATGCAATTAGCTCACAATCATTAATTAATTAAGCTTAGGAAATCACTTAATACTTTTATGGTTTTCATACATGTGAGCTAACCATAATTTCATTATCTCTCTTTGGTTATTGAACACCTAAAGAACTACCCAAGGATTAATTAGGGAAATTAGATTTAAAAATTTTAAATTTTGATCAAAGGATTAATCCATTAATTCATTTTTCTTTTTTTAAATTATCAACTTTTGATTATCTTTTCAAAATGAGATAGACTTAAGGGAAAAAGGTTGGAAAAGAGGCCCCAACCTAATTCCATAAGTTATCCATTTAATCAAGCATGAATTCATATAATTTGAGTTTTAATTTAGCCAATTAAGTCATTGATTAATTAATTAATCATTAATTAGTATTTGTTTTGGTTGAAAAGAGAGAAACAATTAGGGAAAGTATTAAGAGAGAAGCCCCAATCTCATTCCCTAAGCCTCCTTACTATTCAACAGTAATTAAGGAGTCCATAATTAATAAATTACTATTCATATACTCAATTATCACTTAATTAAGTTAAGAAGGTAATTAGGGCTTAATCAATAAATTTTCTAATTAAACAACCAATAAATTCCAAAAATGGGAGGCAGAGATCATCTCCCTAAACATCCTCAGAAAGTATGAAATCAATTGGATGATTAATTAAGGAGTAATTAAGCTAATTAAGTTTTTAATTAAACCTTAATTAAGCCAAAATTACAACTTAAAATTAATTAAGGATAATTTTAATGGATGCCTCTGAAATACCTTTAGAATGAGCTCTCATTTGTATTTTTTAGATTTTTTACAATTAGTTATGAATTTTGGAAGTTTCAACATTAAAATGGATTAATTAACCCTAATTGAAGCCCTAATCCTATAGCCACGTCCGCATGCGACACGTGTGCTTTCCACATGGTGCCATGGGATTGGTTATTTAAGTTATCACATCACATAGAGTCACCGAGGTGGATGCTTTCGTGAGCGTCCATCAAAGATTGGATGGCCACGATCAAACCAAGTAGGATTAATTGTTGATCTAGCATGGTTTGATCCGACCATCCATTCGATCATGCGGAATAGATGGTATGTGATCTGTCGAGCGGTGAGAGATGGAGACCGTCCATCGTTTGTTGCATGATCTGAGCTCACTCAAGCTTGAATGGAGATCAAATCGATTCCACACTATAAGGGAAGCAAAATGAAGATATCTAAAGGTGGAAATCTCATGACATGAAACTTTTATTCAAAAAGCTCCAAACCATTTTAAGCTAAAGGTCAGTGTCAATGGCATACCTCACTGGAGCTTAGGACCAATGGTTCCAATGATTGAGGAAGTTTCGTTTAGTAGAAATGATGCTCTATTGGGCAACTGTTGACCTCATTTTTAGAATGAGCTCTCAACACCTCCATCTTAGACATAGGACTTCTCTTAGACTTTAAGAGTTCCTTAGTCTTAAACCACATCTAGTGACTAGGTAGACACTCAGCCAGAAGACTTAGAAGAGTTAGCCATAGAATAAGTTATGCCTTTGGGTGTTAGGAAAACCTCCTACCCTTAGTTTAAAACTTTCCTCACTTTCCTTCTTTCAAGTGAAACTCCCAAATCAATTCTATTTGATTTTCTCCAAACTCAAATCAAATCCGTGATTGAAATCTATTATTGAAACCCACGATCAAAATTTATCAAAAAATTCTAAGTTCAAATTTCCTAAGTCCTTAAGCCTCCCTTAAGGACTTAGCCAAAACTATGATCAAAACCTATTCAAATCTTTGAGATTTTCTCATGATCCATTTATATTCTCATTTATATTCACATTTATAAATGAAATGTAAATTCAAACCCATCAAATCAAATTCAAAATTCCAAATCAATTCATAAAAATTTCCTTAAGTCCCTTTAATTTTCCATTAAAGGACTTAGCCAAAATCAACTCTAAATCTTGATCAAACCTATTCAAACCCATGGGATTTTCTCAAAACTTATTTATATTCTCATATATAAATGAAATATAAATATAAATCAATCAAATCAAACCCTCAAATTAAATTCCAAATTTAAAATCCTTGAAATTCCCTTAAATCCCTTAATTTCCCATTAATGGATTTAATCTAAACGTTGATCAAACCTATTCAAACTCATGGAATTTTCTCAAAACTTATTTGTATTCTCATTTATATTCTCATATATAAATGAAATATAAATATAAATCAATCAAATCCAATTAAAAAAAATTAAATTTCAATTTAAAATTTAAATCCTTTAAATTCCCTTTAATGGCTTTAACCCAAATCATGATTAAACCACTTCAAATTCTTGAAATTTTCTCATGATCCATTTATATTCTCAATTATATTCACATATATAAATGAAATATAAATTCAAAATTCAATACCAATTCAAAAAATCAATCTCAAATCCATTCAAAATCAAATCTAAGCCTTTAAGTCAAAATCTTGAACTTAGCCAAATCACTTTCAAATTAAGCCAAACTCTTGAATTTCTCTCATGGTACAATCAATCCTACAATCATGAGCTCATATATAAATCCAAACCTCAATCAAACAATCAAAACCAAAATCAAAAATCAAACCCAAAACCCTTTCATATTCTTCCTTTGAATATGAAATTTTCAAATGGATCAAAACCCATTTGACTTCAAATCACTTGTAAATGGATTTATATTTCAATCATGAGTCCATATAAAAGATCAATCAACTTCAAATCAAGCTCTGACCAAGCCATTTGACCACTTAAGCTCACTTGACCCAAAGTGACCTAAAGTACCCTTATGAGCCAACTTTTGATCCTAACAAATTGGATTGAACCAAACTCATATATCCCTCTCATCATGATCAACAATCATCATGGGATGATCAATCAATCAAATTGGGTCAAACCAAGTCAAACCTAAGGGTTGACCAAGTCAACACTTAACCTAAAATGAAACCTTACATAGCCAAAATCCACCATAGGCCAAATTGATTGAAACCATTGATCTAAGTTCACTCATAACCTATGTTTGAACTTGACCAAGCCAACATTTGAGCCTAACCTAGCCCAATTGGCCCACTTGACCCAAGTTGACCCATTTTGACCTAAATGGTCAAAATGTGTCAAAACTTGATCTAAGCCAAATTGATTGAAACTAATGGGTCAAGTCCATCCCAAATCACTTGAGGAACTTGACCAAAGCCTCAATTGGCCAACTAGACCCAACCTAGCCCAATTGACCTTAGACCCAACATGACCTAAAGGGGTCATGTTGAGCCAAAATTGAACTTAACCCAAATTGATTGGAAACAAAGAGACCAATCCACTCCATATGACTAACCTAACCTAAATCTGACATACCTCAAATAGGTCAAATGGGTCAAATAGGTCAACTTGACCCATTTGACCTAAATGAAGTCATATGAGCCAAAACTAAATATATACCAAATTGAACCAAACCAAAGCCACCAAAACATTTCAAATGGTCATATGAACTTAACCCAACCCTTGGTTTGACCCAATTTGACCAATTGGTCAACTTGACCCATTTTGACCTAAATGGGTCAACATGAGCGAAACCCTATCAAATGGATTCCAAATCCAATGAAACTTGGCCAAACCTAGTTTCTCCACATACCTAACATATCCAAATTGAAAAATAGCAAAATGACCATTTTACCCCTAGGCCATAGAACAAATTTTGGCCTAGCCCATGGGTATTTTGGTCATACCCTCTTCACAATCACTTGAGGCTTTCCTAAAAGCTCAAGGGGACTTAGTGATGAGTGGTGCACCCAACCCAATTGGTTTGGTCAGCCCATTTGGCCCATAGACCAAACCCGACCACATAGCTTGAAATTGAGTTTTCAAATTCCCCTTAAGCTCAATTTGATGCACATGAGTTTGCCAATCCACTCAACACCTCAAATTGACCATGTACAAAGATCTAACAAGCCAAAACAACCCTCCCAATCTCGTAATTGGATCAAAATAGCAAAGGAGGTGTCATCCCGATTGCCATGGGGAGATATACTCCCTAATTCAATGAAATTTCAATTCACTCATGATTGAAGCCTAGAACCTGAGAAACCACCTGAGCATTCCCAAGCTTCTTAGGAAGGATTTGAATTCCCTATTTCTCATTTTGCATGCAAAATAGGGAGCTCAATCCATTAGCCAACTTCCTCTATACTTGATCTCCATCCAATTACTCTTGCACACTCCATCAGAGGGCCAAGTCAAACTTGCCCAAGCTCTGATTGAAGTTCCCACAGCAAGGAAGAGCTCAATTGGATCAAAGCCAAAGCCCAAGTGAAGTGGTGTTGGTCTACCCATTAATCCACTCAATCCCAAGGCCTAGGAATTTCAACAGGGCTTCATCTCCACCAGACAAAGCTACCTCATCGAGCAGATCACCTCCAGGTGGTATGGAATTTTTGACCACTTAGCTTAGGAGTTGTTGGAGCTCTGTGAAAGAAATATTCATGGCATGTGAAATCCACCGTTTGATGGGTTTGTAATTATGCTTAGATGGTGTGGGTTGATTTTTGTATGATTCCATGCTAGATTGAGCTTGGATCTCCCCTTAGATCATGGATGGTCTCCATTGATCCTCAGGGAAGAACTTCATCTCACCCATCCATCCTGCATTTTAGATGGTGAGAATTATTTAACACATTTTAGAAATCAATTTCTTTTAAAACCATGGGTGAATCCTTAGTCTGATCTTTGATCGATGGCCGAGATAGCGCATGCATCACCGCCTCCATTTGGAATGTGATGTTTAAGTCACACCCTCATGACAGATGTGTAAAAACCACGCCACCATCGTCGTGTGAGTGAGTATTAAGTGATTAGTTAAGCAATTAATTAATACCTAATTAATACATGGATTTTTTAAAAATTCAAAATTCTTCATAGAAAAATTAGAAAAATAAAAGAAAAAAAATGTTATGGAAAGATAACTTCATCTAGAATATTTAAAAAAATGTATGCAATGGATTTTGAATTACTCTTTTCTCTAAATTTGGGTTTCTTTGGGAATCTTAATTAGCTAATTATCCTTTAATTAGGTCATCAATTGATCTCAAATTTCTAGGGTTCATTTTAGGGGATGACCTCTACTTCCCTAATTTTCTTGAGATTTATTGAGGGCTCAATTGGGGAAATTGGTATTTCATTCCCTAATTACCTCTTTCATGTAATTAAGGGTAATTAAGGTATGATTAGTGGATTTACCCTATGATTAGGTTTGATTAAGGTCAAATCCAGTGAGTAGGGGTTTATGGAATAATTTTTGGGCATTTCCCTAAGCTATTCCCTAAACCCCTTTTCTCTCTTTAATCCCTCTTAATTAAGGGTTAACTCATTAATCACCCCTTTAATCAATTTTCAAAAAATTCTAAAAGTTCCAGAACTTAATTAATCTACCTTGGGTAGATGCTTAGGTGTTTAATAGCTTAA